>QGMF01000117.1:0-64239 GCA_007821475.1 Lachnellula arida
AGAGAGAGAGGGAGAGGGAGAGAGGGAGGGTAGAATACTTTTAACAAGCTACGCGAAAGTAACCTATAAATGACTATTGAACTTCAAAACACTACTTTAAACTACTTTGTATTCTTCTTAAATCTACAAGAAGCGATGATTCAATATTTATAGACAATGAACAAAAGAGAAACGAGGATGTGTGATGAAGAGATAGGGGATGATCCCATGCCATTTAGCCGAAAGAACAACCAGGAGTCCAGCAAGATCTGGAAAATCAATCTGGGGTATATTGAATCTCGACGCAAGCTGTATTACTTACTACTACAAGTAGCAAAAACCAAACGATCCCGCTATGCATTTTCCAACACAACGCTTATTAACGCCCCGCATCCCAATCATACAAATACAACGCTGACTTGGAGAACAACGTGACTCATCATGCCGTGGTATCGTACGTAGGTTCCCAAGACCCTGGTCTGGAGACTCACATACACTGCAGCCCCTTACCCAAAGTCATCTGACTTAGCGACATTGTCCTGGGCGCGCTCTTCCCACCCTCATTCATCACGTCGCCGAAAGTGTCATCCCCGTAACTCGTTCTTTCCTCTTGCGGAGTCTGGAATGCTTCCGTCCCATAGCTCTCTTCATCATCACTCGTATCGTCATCCTGCTCAAAGGTGGAGAACTCTCCGCCAGGAATTTCAATCGGAGCATCTATTGCTTGATTTGAGTCTGGTGTGTGGTATGGACCTGGCGCTGAAGCCCGGAAAGCTTGTAGCTGTTGTTGGAGACTACGGACAATGAGTTCGAGCTGCTGCCGTGCGGCTTGCTCGGCTGCTATCATGTTGGTAAGAGCTGTGTAATGCTCTATGGTGAGACTTCCATCCTTTGCCGTCGTGGGGGAGCTCGAGGGTATGCCTCGAATTGTAGTGGAAGTAGACAAAGGACGTGCGCTCCTATCCGTCGGATCTAGTGCTCCATTAGGACTTGGAAGTGCAAGGAAAGGTTCCAGCGAGTGTTGATAGGATGAATTGGTGTCAACCGTCGAAGGACGGCTGTGAAAAGAGGGCCGGTTGCGAACGTTTTGCGATTCCTGAAGTGGCTGGTATGTATCTCGCGGCCTGTCATGTTTTGGGAGTGAGTTTTCTGAGCTGTCGGTTCCTGGGCGACTGAAGGATTTGCTCGAGATCCTGTTAGGGTTCCTTTTTGGCGGATTTTGGAGCTGCACAGCATCAGAATGTGCTCCCCGGGACCGTAATATAATACTCTCCACCTGCTGCATTCTCTCTTCTAGCCGTTGGACCCGGGTGTCAAGGCTTGCAGCTTGAGTGATCTTCATCCCTGCCATTTCGCCCATTGGCCCGAAATTGAAAGGCTGAGGCTGGTCCTCAGGCTCAAGAACATATTCCGGCTCATCCGCTAGCATAATCGGCTCCTCGGGTTCCGCTTTATTCGACGACATAGGCGACAAGACCCCAGGATCATAACTCTCTCTCCAATATCTGATTTCATCACTTCGGCGTCTTGCGTTTGCTGGCAACGCTGAAGCTTTCTTCAATTCGCCAAGACTACGCGATCTTCTCTTGGGGTGGCTGCCACTCGTGATGGCCATGCCAATAGCTTCCTCCGCCTCTACATCGGTGATGATTCTGCTACCTCGAACATGACTACTTGCAGGCCTTGGTGAAAGGCCAGTCCAATCCGCATAACCTAGTGTTCTATTTGGCGTCCACAACCGACTTAATGTTGTGGCTCTTCGAGGCCTTGTCCGGCCATCTGCTTGTACCGACTCCCGATTGTGTTCTTGCGCGCTATTGTTGTGGAACTCTTCTAGTGCAGTCGAATGAGAACGTAAAGCTCGGTTGTACTCATTGATAGGGAGGGAGGCAGAGCGCTTCTGGGGACTGGGTGTGTCCTTCGTGGTTCTATTCAAGGCAGTTGGGTCCTTCTTAAGTCAGTTTCGGCTACCTTAAATAAGAGAATCGATACTTACACTGCGATGCTGATCACGAACCCCACTTGTGCTTTGGCCCTTCTCACTCGAGGAATTGCTACCACCCTTCCGCTTCTTCCCAAAAAGTTTCCCCAGTACCGATCTCAACGAGGACTTCTTTCTTCGATGTTTCTCTACACTCGATCCAGAAGGTATACTCGCCGTGGAGTTCCGTAAAGCGCTTGGCTGAGTCGTATGCCGAGGCGGCTCTTCTGCTACGGCTTGCGCAGGAATGGAGGCAGACCGTGGCCGGTCTGTAAAACCGCTTGCGGCATTTCCAGTCTCTTGTAATGAATGGTCTGTAGCAGTAGACCCTCTCCGTCCCAGTGATCGTTCGATACTTCCTGTCCCGACTGGGGTTGCGATACCAGTTCCAGGGGTTCTGATAGGGAATTCATCGTCATCTGGTATTGGTATAGGCGGTCCAATTCTCCCTCTGATCGAACCTCCAGTATTTGCCCGCGCAACACCGTCTGGCTTCCATTTGCCCGGGGATCGGAATGGACTCATGGTGCCAATGTGCAAGCTTGGGGTGCACCGTCAGATTGAGACCATAAAAGCGCTTGAAGGAGATGCATCTGTTGGAGGGGTCTTTAGCAAAGTAGCCGATCCGTATGCCTGCAAAGGCTGATGATCCGGAGAGCGACCCGTCGTCCTATATGGAAATCATTTTGAGGCATATAGAGGTATATGTGAAAGACGCGTTGGCATACGTTGGTCCATCAAGCAAGCAATGGATGGTCAGGCGAAGCGTGGGTGCATCACGTATCATAAGTCCTGTGAAGATTCGCAAGGAGAGACCCATGAAACGAGGAATGATAGTAGTTGTAGCAAGGGCTAAAATAGAATTAGGGGAGGACGGGAGATCAATCAAAAGCGAGATAGTGGCATACCCCTGCTGAGCCGCAGCCGCATTCGACTTTATGTTTGGCCTTGCCTATCCTAGCCTATCCCATCCCATCCCACCCTCTCCTCTCCCATCCTCTCCCACGGATGTTATTCGTATGATGCATGTGAACATGGATTGATCATCGCAGACTCCCTTTGCAGACCGTTGAGATGGTTCAATCGATTCAGCCAGAATCGTCGCCAACATCTGGATCCGAAACAAGCAGCATACCATCCCATTTGAGCGCTCACTCATGCCTGAGGTGATTGGCAATAACAGCCTGTAGCGGCACCGGCTAGCCTGGAGCTGGCGGAGCTTGGGCCAAGATCTCTCCCTCCCTTGGGCCTTGACAAGCGACGGACGAAAGGTCTTCGAGAACTTCATGCCATGCCAGCAAATCATCTGTGGGACCAGGGCATGCGCAAACCCTGGACACGCCTTGCCATTCCACTGTTGAAATTCCCATCTATGGACGATGATTGCTTGCCCGCCGAAGATACATATACAGTACCGTACGTGGTGCAGCGTGTGCCAGCCAAGGAGGGAGTCTAACGTCTAGGCTGCATCTGCATCTGCGCTCGAAGTGTGCCGTCTAGACACAGAGAATCACCCCTCCGAACCGGTTTAAGCTAAACTTACTACGGAGGTACATTACAGTACTCCTCCTGCACCGTGCATATAGCGCGTCTGAGGGTAGCAACGTCTTCATGGATGGGATGATGGGCTCCATGCGAATGGAGAGTTGTATGAAACGAGAACGAGGAAACAGAAAAGCTAAGCTAGGGGCAGACAGATGTCAAAGCACACGCTGTGATATCTAGCCGGGCCGGGTTACTGTAGCCTACGGAGGTTTCTGGCGGGGAAGACGATGCTGTTGTCTTGTTCGACATGCAATTTGCATTACGGAGTACAGTCCTGTATACTTTTGCATTTACTTCTAGAGTAATGCATGAATCCATAAACAGGTGATTCCTTGCTCCTGCCTTTTCCATTGTTATTGACCCCCTTCTCCTGGAACCCCCTCTTCCAGACAGAATACGAACATGTACTCCGTACACCGAGTACGACAATTGTAACAATCCACAACGGATTTTATTTTTATTTTTGATCGGTCCGCTCTTAAACTGAAACAGCCGAGATGCACTAATGCAGAAAAATCCCATGGATTCGGAGGACCGGACTCCGGAGTGGTTGCGCTGGCTCTGAGTTTCTGGAGTTGAGCCCCCCATCCGCTTGCGATTGCTTGCAGCAACTACCTTATCTTACCTAGCTATGCAATAATAGCAAGCATAATGTAATAACACAACATGATTGATGCTTTGCAGAAGAACCCTCGTTATAAGCATTACTCGATAAACATATTAAATATGCTTAAAGCGAGAAACTGCATGCACGTTCCCTTTCTGTGTAGCCATCCGTGCACCTGATTTAGAAATCCTAAGCATATTTTGTACCGTATATATTTCACTTTAATGCTTAGGTTTTCCCGGTCCCGATCGTATGCTTACGGAGTATATCGAGGTTACGGAGTACTCTACCGGTATACCATATACCAAGTCGGCGTACTGTATCTTATGGATGGATTACAACCCCCCTCCAAAAACTTGCATATCATTGCGCGTTCAGCTCTGCAACTGAAGGATATCGCAAATCCGCATGCTCCTCCAAAAATTCCATCCACCGTTTGAGAAATTTATTATTGCTTCGTCTGCAACGATCACACATGTTCCGTTAGCATGCCGTCTCACTTGCTAATCATACAAGTATGGAGCACCAAGTAGTCAACAAAAATAAAAAAAAAGACGACAGGAGATGGTCAGGACTCACTGTAGCGTCTCAGAGTCTCCGATAATAGTCAAGGAACGCCTCGGCCTGGTCATAGCGACTGTTTCTGTATCAGCGTGCCCACCAACACCGTGTCGGATGGGGTGGGGGTGGGGTCATGGAGGTTTATTACCATTTAGTCTGCGTTTCTCTCCAAGAAAACCAACTTCGTGCTCGGAATTGCTTCTAACAAGGCTGACGATGACAGCCTAGGATTTTCCCAAGTCAGTCTCTACTTGTAACATCCCCCCGTCTGAACCGTTTTGTTACGACAATAGCGATTTATGTTTTGAAAAGTGGCATGTTTCGAAGCGAAGGAATATCATACCTCTTTCTCACGTCCCTGAAATCCATCAACACTTCCCAATTCGATGCCCGGAAAAGCTTCCTTCATCGCCTTTGACATCACCGCCAGCTATCGAGAAGTTAGCGTGTTTCAGGGTCAACATCCGATGAACTGAAGTCCGAGCAGCGGTTTCCAGATGATCTACGCCTCCCGTGTGTCATCCTCCTTCAAAATGGACTTCGTGTGTTGGGCAGGTGCATGTCATGGCATAGACAGAGGCAAACCAGGAAAATACTTACTTGGGCATTATACGGAGTGATGACAGCAATATCAGAAGGCTGTACCCCAGCATCAACCAGATTCTGCACATGATGCTTCACGAGAGCGGCTTCCATCTCATTGCTCTTACTGTCTCCCATCATACCCTTCCCGGCTTTCTTATCAACCTCTTCCTCTTCATTCTTCTCCGGAAAATCGCCGCCTTGGGTGTCGAAAAATATCAGCGGCTCGTTGGTATCTTCAGTCTCCTCTACTTCGTATGGTAGGTCTTTCAGCAGCCTTGCTTTCACTGCATCGGCTGCTACCAGTTTCCAATCGTAGAGTTCGTCGGAAGGGAATCTCATGATCTTCTCGTGCATGCGGTATTGTGTGGCCAACATTCGCTACAAGCAGGGTTAGTGAGAAGAGTCGATAAAGAGACAGCATTGCTTCTGCATGTTGGAAAAGCGTGTCCGGTGGCAGCTCACCTTGATTCCAGGCCCATGAAGACCGAGTAGCCTATCAAACAAAGTTTTCTCCAGCGTCATACCTTTGATAATCCCCTCCATCTCCTTCACGTCTTTAGATTTAGGCCTCGTCTTTGAATTCAAAGACTTGATCGTAGGTGGCAATTGCAAGTGATCCCCAGCAAGAACGACCTTGCTCGCTTTCAGAAGAGGAACCCAACATTGGGCCTCCAGTGCCTGACTCGCCTCATCAATAATAACAACGTCAAAGACCTCATCCCTCGTCTGGAAACCACCCGCTCCATGAAGCGTCGCCAGCACAACTTTACTGCTTCCAATCAAACTCCCAATGCACTTCTTTTCCCTCTCCCTAAACTCTTTCCGAAGCTCCTTGAGATCTCCATAAATAGCCTTGCGCTCTCGACCGCTTTTCGTCTTCTTGATCGAGGCTTGCTTCGTGTCCATCTCCTTCCTGACATCTTTTACAATAGCAGCTGCGTCAGACGTTTGCGTAAGGACATCTAGAGAGTGATTGAGAACCGATGGGAGCAAACGAGCTGGATGACCCAGGCGGACAATAGGGATTTTGTGGGGGGCAAGCCGTTCAACAATGTTGTCCACTGAGATATTAGACGGCCCGCAAACCAGAACCCGGAGATTGCGCTTCAACATCTGTAATATGAGCTCAATCAAAGTATGAGTTTTGCCAGTCTACAATTCTTGTTAGTGGGTTGTTGTGAATCAGAGACTGTAAATACTCACACCAGGTGGCCCATGTATGAGAGCCATCTCCCGTGAAGCCAAAGCAAACTTAATAGCCTCCTTCTGACTCTCATTCAAGCTCTCATCAACCCACTCAAGCTCCCCCACCGCACTCTGATCCTCAGGCGACGGACTAGTAAGCCCAAAAAGCACTCTCACGAAGCTAGAATACTCATCCGACTTCATCTTCAACAGCCGCCCCATCGTCTGATTCATCCTATCACCCCAAACACATCAGCCGTTGCTTTCCTTTCCCTTTCCCAATCATCCACATGTAGAAAAAATAGACCATCATCACTCACCTCTTATAAGTAACATCATTCGCCAACTTAACAATCCACAGCCTCTTCGCCGGAACGTCATCCCCCTCCCCATCCAGCGCAACCCAAACAGCAGCGCGTCCCACCCTCGTCACGACACCCCTACACCCCTTCTCCTCCAACTCCCGCACCTCCCTCTTCTTCGCGCTCCCCGCCGGCTGCTCGGCCACAACGACAATATCCCCCGTGCGGATGCCATGCTCCGGCAGCTCGCCTCCAGTCGCGGAGTCCGGGGTCAGTTCGACGACGGTCTTGCCGCCTAGACCGGTGCGTTGCGAGGAGAGGGTTAGGTTGGTGATGGCGATGCCGGCGCGTTGGAGCGAGGTGGGGGATGTGGCGGTGATGAGGGAAGAGGTTTCTGTTAGCTCGGATTGGAGCTCTGCTTCTAGGAGACTGAGTTGAGTTGTGGCGAAGGAGGGTATGTCTACTGCTTCCTTGGGAGCCATGGCTTATGTATTTACGGTTGGATGAGTTTTGTCATGTGAGATTGATGATGGTGGTTGAAGAAGGGAGGATTTTTTTCAAGGTTTGCTTCATGATATAGATAGGCTACGATGCAAATCTTTATCGAGGTGAATTTTGATGATGTATTTAAATAGGGTATCTTTGATTGTGCAACTAGGCTATCTACAAGCATTTTTATAGATGTGAAACTTTTAATGAAGGTATTCCTCCTCGTTCCCGCTCAGCCTGTCCTTGAACGCCTGGAAAATACCCAGTCCTACCTAGGGCTATACAACGTTACACCAACATGTGAAACTTATTTCTCAAAGGTTCCCGGTTCCACCACAACGACAACCACCAGCGAAGTAATCATCAACGCAAACGTGATCAGCGCAACCAAAGCTATGCTCCCCCTGCTGGCCGGGAACTTCCCCCTTATAATCCAATGCTGCGACTCGAAGTACCTGTGGAATCCCACACCCAGCATCACGATGCTGATACCGAGGAACGTCGCACCGAGGGGCTTCCCCATCTGGCGAAGGCGGCTGTATATCTCGCCAGAGCCCTCGGCAGTGACATTGAGGCGGAATCTGGGGTAAGCTAAGGTCAGCAATGTGCGGCACATATGCAAACATCAAAAATAAAAGATGTACATAACATACAATTGAGTAATTGCTATTCCGATAGAAGCAAAAGCAAGAGATGTGCGCAGCCATGCCAGGAAAGTTCTCTCTAGACACAACATATCAATTAGTACAAGGCAACGCAAGGAGTGCTCGCAGTATCGTACCAAGAGCCAAATGATCCCTTGCCACACTGCCCTTGTTCTCCAGCTCTATCGATCCATATTCCGAAAGCAGCCTCGCCCACCAGGACTCGTGCTCACCTGCCGCGGTCTCCTCATGCTCGTCTCCGGGGACATGTGTTCGGCCTGACCTGCGTATGCTCGATGTGCTTGGATTGGAGCGTAGTGTCTTCGCTGGCCTCTGCTGGGTAGATTGGTAATTCATATTCCGATTGCTCGACCGCCTGACTATGTGTGTCTCCTCGTCCGCACTGCTCTCGGTCTCGGCAGTCCCATTTGCGCCTCCGCTTGCTCGTAACATACTTGTGCCTGGACCTGGCGGAGAAGTTCCCGAGTCACTCGAACTGTCCATAATTATTTTTCGGGCTCGAGCTCCTTGTAGTATATCGTCGACACGTCCCTTGTGAGACATGGTCGAAGGTGTAGGTGAGCCTCGGAGCTTCGCGGGGTAGGGTTGCGCAGGCTCTGCTGCGGACTTGCCGCTCTGGGGAGCCATGGTTGGTTCTATATATGCCTAGACAGGACCGGTGGCTTTTTCTGTGGCTTGTTAATTACTTATAGGGCCTTTTTGCGCTGGTGGTGGTACTTTGCAATGATAAGTTGTCTGCAGCTCGCACGCCATTTCCTAAGCGTGGCATGGCCCAAAGTCCAAAGCAGGAGATGTGGGGTAGCTCATGTGCTAAATACACAAAGCCGCACTTATTATCGACTTTTAATACCTACCTTACCTACAAGGTACTTGTATCCCTCACACTACTCCACCTGGCATATTATAAAATGGTGCTGTTTTTCTATTCGGCTCAGGGTCAGGGTCAGGCTGTCGGCAGAGTTGGAGGGGGGAGCCGAGGCCGAGGGCATGAATTCCATGGGTAATTGACCCGTTGTTTACAAACTTCAGTTGACAATTTCACTTTGAACATCTTGTACTTTTAAAATCTGAACATTCACCTCTGCAAACCGTTCTCAAGTATGTACAAGAATCGAAATGAAGTTTCTAAGTCAAATCGCTATGCCGTGAAGCAGATGTCACAAAAGGGGCCCACAACAAGGTGAAGCAAATAGGTTTTGTGTACACACGAAGTCAGAGACGCAACATAATTTTGTGCTTGCAGATGAGGGAGAAAGAAGTATGGGTGCAACAGATCGAATGTCTTTCCTTTTCCTTGTCCGCTAGACTACCAAATTGGAGCCGCCTTGAAGATCTACACCCTGCAGGCCAGCCACAAGCAAATCTATATTTCGTGTATAGACATTGGCGCTCGGATGCATCGAGCGAGACAGATATAGGTATGCAAGGATAACTGCGCCAGCGGGACTCGAAGGGCCGTAGAAATGGGGCTTTGTTGAGGGTCGCCCAGATAACCTTCGATGATATAGGCATGAATATAAGGGCAAAACCCAGATAACCAAAGAGATCGTTCATCGATCGAAAGAGTCCGGCACCTCCGTCTAGAGAAACATTCATCCGCTAAGCACACCCAGTGCTCTCCCATGCACCAAGAAAGTTCCTCCACCATCACTATCCACATCCTTGGAGCAATGTGAATGGAAAACACCCACCCACCCATCCGCAACAAAATAAGACAACAAACATTAAGGACGTTTAATACAAAGGGAAAGAAGAGGTCCAAAGGTGTCGATAGACCAGAAGGCGCGAAGATCCAGACACTTCGGGTCAAGTATTAATGACAATCATTTCGTCGTTGGCGAGTATAGCGGAACCAACAACGGCAAGGGCCTCGGAATGGGAGCGGAGGAAAGAAGTAACAGTCGTGATCGTTCCGGTGCGCGAGAAAAAAAAAGCCATGCACCAAAAGAGGTCCTAGAGCCTAAACGCCTACGAGAACTGGACTACTATCGTCTTTCCCGAGACCTTGAGTTGTGTTAGCGAGTGGTAAATCTGACACTAGTGAGAAAACTTACAGTGCAACCTGTGTGGTCCGTGGGGTTTCCGTCAATGTCGTAGAACGTCTTGTTTTTATATTTGCATGGGCTTTCAGTACCATCGACAATGAATGATACGTCGTAGTCGAGAGTCCATTTTGTAAAGTCGGTAAGGGTTGGGTAATTTCCAAAGATGGAAAGGTAAGTCTGACCATCGGTTGCACCGGTACCCAAGTTTACGGGAGAGTAGTTGCCTAAACCACTTCCTGCTACATTCCAAGTGCAGGCATCGCTTGGCGAATTGCCTGACGGGTTGAGGTAGTATTGCGCCGAGGTGCCTGCGCCCTCCCAGCTGTAATAGGTTGCCTTGTCGGGGTTACACAGGTCAATCCCCTTGTCTCCGCTGTTGAGAGACAAAGGAACGGTCTCTGCTTCGGTTCCGGGATAATCAGTACGGCAGATAGAGATAACGTTGCCTACGCTGCTTTCAACTGTCACGCCTCCGGCACCCGCAATGCAGAGCTGTTTGACATCGGGATTGGTGAGTTGAAGCTTTCCATTGGTGTCGCAGTAGAGACCTCCGACAGATTGCGCAGTGGAACCTTGGTTGCTTGACGGCCATTGGGACTTCTGGTAACCCGCAGGGCATGCATAGGAGCAGAAAGTATTTTCCTCGCAGCTACTTGGCGTTGAAATAAGGTCGATAAGTCCGCCAACAGCGCCCAATACACCACTGAAGTTAGGTGTATGTTGAAGACCAGACCAGCCTCCGTTGTTCATCCAGTCCAGGGCAACTGCACCATACTTGTCAGGGAATGACGAACAGGATAAAGAACCGGATACATAGTCTGGCCAAGAACCGGTGCTGCTGGAACTGCTGGATTTCGAAGATGAGGATGTTGTCGAAGAAGACGCAGCTTTTGTAGTTGATGCCGCTGCCGATGATGCCGATGATGCCACTGCTGAGGATGCTGAGGATGCTTGTGCCGAGGATGTTGGTGCAACATACGCCGAGGACGATGTAGTTGGAGAACTCTTGACCTTCTCGATGAATTCACCCTCGTGGACAGAGCTAGCAGTTGCCACTGACGATGGTGCAGCTGATGCGATTGAAGCAGCCGCAGTTTCAACTGGAGCAGCTGAGGCAATCGATGAGACCTGGCCGTTAACCAGGACGTACTTTCCAGACGCGATACCGGCCTCAACGTCCTCTCCGCTGATGGGAATACCATTGAGTACGAAGACCGTTTCGACGGCGCCGGGAACCTCGACTGTAGCAACAACATCACGACCTTCAACGGGAGACCCACGTCGCTCATGGTGGTGGCGGGCGTGGTTGTGCGGTTGAGCTGCCGCAATGGTTGCTGCGCTGAGCAGCGCAATCTGGGAGAACTTCATTGTGAAGAAGCGGATTCGTGATTATGAATAGACTAAGACTAGATTTCAGTCTCTCAGAGACTCGCGAGTATTATTCGATGGTAGTTTGAAGAAGGTGTTGTCGCGGTCGAGAACTGTAAAGGAGATGGTCAGCATTCCAATTGATAGAAACCCCCCCTCTCCGCAATCAGAAGCGGTGAATTTGAACCATTCAATCTCAATAGGTTGAAAGTATACAATTTCTTTTTCTTCCAACAAACTTCGTAGAGGTACATACATTGAGCAGGCGACCGTATGATTTTCTCGAAACTGACACGCTTTGTACAACGAAGGTGGGTGAGGCAGGTGTTCTTCGTAGGTAATAGGAGGTGGTTGGTGGTTGACAGGGATTGTTTGTTGATTGATTAGGTCTCGTAAAGCGGTGGTGGATAACGTCGCGGTTCCAAATGAATGTGGTAGAGAGTCTGTATTAGACGTCTCAGAGTTGGGAGGGAATGCTGGGAAGGAAGGAAGAGAGAGATCGTGAATTGAGATTCGTGTTCAAGATTTGTGGGTGGTAAAGAGGAGTAAGGGAAAAACAAGCGTGGAGCAGAGCGAGGAAAAGGGAGAGATTGGATTGCTGTCCACTGTCGAGCAGGCGCGATGGGCGGTGGGGCTAGTCCGTGTTAATGCTAAATACGACGTAAGCGGTAGTATTATGGGTCTGAAGAACGCGACGATTGGGTTGGGACCCGTCTTGGCAAATTATGAATTTGAGGGTCGAGCAGGGAAGGAGACTAAGGAGTGGGGCAATACAGGGATAGCAGATGCAGCCAGGGGATAGGGCCAGGGGATGGCAGCGTTGGTGGTGGCGGCGGCTTCCCCTTTTGTGATAAACACGAACGAACGGTCTGGATGTAGTGGATTGCACTGCCGCACGGCTACTCTATACCTTGAAGTTGATACTGGAGTAACTGGCCTGGCCTGGCCTGGCCTGCACTGAACTGAATAATAATATTAATGGGCTGGGCAATTTAAAGGCATGAACTTGAACTTGAACTTGAACTTCAGTCAACTTTTTCGAGAAATTCTCTTTCTGGGGCCCCGCGGTTGTCCCTAGGTAATTGTTCCTTCCTACTTCCAACAAGGTGTAAATAAGGAGGTATCCTTCCTTCCCGCCGAGTTTATTTCTCCTTCAACACGGGCAGGGCTGAAATCCAGGATAAATAAATATATGCCTGTTTTTGACTTTGAAAGTCGTGAATCTTTCGAAAAACTCCGCTGGCTCGTTGACTGTGCTTGCTGTACGGCTTGACTGCTCGCGATGCGATGCGACGTGATGTGTGCTTGCCGATCCGAACACTCTACAGAAAGTCGCTGATTCGATGAATGTTTCTCCAGTACCGTTGGATTCATCCAATTTCGGCTCGGCGCCAATCTCTCGCAGATGAGCCAACATGCGATGAACGCCTCCTCCAGTTCAGCAGGTGCCCAAGAAGGTCCGGTTACTCTATTTAGGTTGGAAGCGACGACGACTTGACAGCCCAGAGAGGGCAAGTCCAAATTGACAAGTGGAGATATGGTCCAGTAGTACGATTATATTTCGTACAGGTAGTCTAAACTTCCGTGATAGACTCTACAATAATGTAAAGGTTGACGCGTATAGTAGTGGATTATCTCCTCTGGTTTCTTGCCGCATTTGACCAAGTTACAGTATCGACGAGAACTCAACTGGTAATATCAGGTCATTCAGAAAGAGGTCTGCCCTCCTCATGGCAGCCAGTAGCATCTCCAATTCGATGAAGTCACGATATTTCCAACGTCCACCTTGCATCAGGTTCTACAAGCTGGCAGGCCCCAAAGCGCATGCAGCAGATTTACCTTGGTTTCCCCTGAACGTTCATCCTGGTAGGCAGAAAGATCATGTTGGTTGGTGTTGGTGCTGAACTGAGCTTATATTGGTGACGCAGATGGGAGTCGCGTCCGCGGGCTTAGCCGAGAGAAAAGGATTACCCCTGAAGCTAAACTCAGGAACAGCCTTCTGGTTCGCTTTCAAAAATAGCGCTTGTGCAACGCTTGTGCGAAATATGCAAGGTATTTTCTGCACTATGAAGTCTTTGTGCATGCGCCCGTTTTCGTCTTGTTGTGTTGGTGTTTGATGTGGCACCATGTCCAACCAACACGTAATGTAATGTTTGTTGGTTTTAGTGAATCAGAATGCCTCACCCTCACCTACAAAAAAACACATGGTCAAGATTATTTACTAAGAGATCTCCTGTGAAGGATATCACGTGATGTTTGATCACATGACGTATCTTGCTCTCCTTTTAATGGTCTTCACGGTCCCTTACCAGCTACCATACTCTCAATATTCCTTTATCCATCCCGTCCGAGTCTGACCCAGGGAATTCTTATCTCATATCAATCACATCTGCCGTACTTCGGATTCCGAACTGCGTGACGCACACGCGCCGCCCATCAAACGGCTGAACAACCTCAGGATGGCACAACATCAGACGAAAGACCTTCGAAGTACAACATCATCCGGCTATCTTTTATCCCTGACCATACACACCGCCTTCTCCCCCCCTCCATAAGCTGAAATGGGATGTCGTGACACGTAAAGGATGAAGGATGGACTCGTACAATCCCAAGAGTTACACCGCACCAAGACCTGACCATCCATGATCCCAAAGATCTGATCTCGCAGACCCGAATGTGCCTCTTCTAAAGCCCGATACGTTAGAACCATCATTTGCCACCGTTTCCAAAATTACTGCAGAAGGATTCTTCGCAATTCGAAGATTCCTCATACGGCTTCACAGCCTGCGCGAACCCCTGTTATACCTGTGCGACTGCGACTGTACGAAATGAAAATACGACTGTAGCGTAGGTAGTCATTGGGTTCCCTCACTCAACACGGGGCTTCTAGAGGACAACATGGCATCCACGTTTCGGGAGAGCGAAGAAAAGAAACGAAACCACATGTGTAAATGCAACTACCCGTTGTGCTACTTCAAGCTAAAGAGCCGGTGAAGGACTTTACCAACCTGAGACATGAAGTCATAGAATGCGACACATGGAAATGTGAATATTCAGAGGAATCCTCCACTCATAACATTAGGTGCAGAAACCAACACTCATACAGAAATATCAAAAGAAAAGAATTACTCAGTCTCACCAACAAACTTCTTCCATACCCCTCCACCGTCATACACTTTAACTCCTACAGTACTTTACGGCCAACTCCACAATAAGTACGCGAAATACACACGTCGCTACTGCCGCACAGGCCAAATCTGATATCGCTTATGTGCCGAAGCAGCAAGAAAAACGACCAAATCGCGTATGAGACCTTGTACGCGTAAGATTAATTGTGGAGTTGACCGTAAAGTACTGTAGGAGAAACATGCCTTCTTGACATGCAGCCTTCCCTAAATCTATATATTATAAACCCAATCAACAAAAACAAGCATCCAAACCAGCTATATTCCTTCATCCACATGACTCTTCCTTATATCCCTCCCCCTCACCCTCGGCATCATACAAATACCAACACAAACACCCCTCCACCGTCCCCACCGCACTCACCGAAGCCCCTAAAGCACCATACATAAAAAGCCACCTCATAAAATCCACAGCTTCATCCGGAAACCCCTCCTTAAAACCAGCTCTCATCTCCACCCTCTCGAATCAACCCCACAAACAGCAAGAAGACTCGCCGCTTCACCAAACGTCAAGTTTTCAAGCTTAAGCATCCGCCATCTAGATTCACTCAAGATAGAGATAGAATCTGCAATGTAGCCACCGCGTCCTTTAGCTTACTATACGCGAGAATAAATTTTGTCGCCGGCTGGGTGGGACTTTGGTGATCGATGGCACCTGTTATACATTATGCCACCAATGTACAAGGCGCCCAGGGGAGAATTCGAGCCGTTCCGTTGTGAACTTGTGAACTTGTGCTTGTAGGGCATCAGCAGCTTTTTTTGCTATACACCTAGCTATATAACGAAATAAGCAAATATTCCATCCAGCTACGCGGCATGTCGCTGGTATGGACGGTATGGTTAGGAGTGACCCTTTCTTGTGCGGTGGTGCCTTTAGCATGTCGGGTATACTTGAGGATGTATTAGGCTGTGACAGGTCTGGTGAACCTTTTTCTCTTTAGAGTTTTATTTTTCGGTTTATTTTTATTATGCTTTTCGACCCTAGGTATTGACGATACTTTTATGTTTAGTATTCCGTAATACGGGCTCTTTGCCATTTTTATTTTGCATTCTTTGGTGGAGGGTGGTGGGCTGGGTCTTGTTTTTACTTTTTTGCGTACTTAGATATCGCTGTCTTGTACTTCCACACTGTGCAGTCATGGTGAGAGTAGGAAGGTAAAAGGGGGCACTCGCTTACCTGAGCACATGCACATGGCAGCTATAAAGAGTATCAAAATAAACCACCAAGCACTTGAGAGGTTCGACACAACAAAGTCCCCATCAAAAACAAAGCAAAGAAATGTAATCGGTTACATTACATTCCCATCCGGAGTATACTATCAAAACATCCAAGTCAAGTCTCCCCCCTCTTTCGACCGTTCAGCATGACATCAGAATCGTCCACCTACCCCTTCTTCAGCCTCCCATCCCCCGCTCCCGTCAACGACTTTAAACCCCGCCATAACCACCAAAGTATTCAGTGCTCACTCTCGCTATACCAGCACTCTACCCCCTCCCCTTCTCCCCCACATCCACCATCGTCATCGCCATCGCCAACGAGCTCTCAGCAGCGCTAGCTAGCCCAGGGAACATCTCCTTGATATACGCAGCAGCAGCCACCATTTCCTAACCATCCGTAATCCGCCCTACACTCCAGCAAATCACTCCAGACAAGTCATCCAATTAACCCACTTCAACACCACTGTACCCAGACTCGCCATCCGTCCGTTTATTCATTCATTCATTCATTATAACTTACCACTACACTACTCCAAATATTCCCATCCCCATTCCGTATCCGGAACCCGCGTGCTCAACGCGCTCGATCCATTTGCGCTCTTCCCCTTTAAGACCACGCTTTCGGCAAGTAGTAAGCGGACTGTGCAGATCAGATGCTCTGGGGCTAGGCCGGGGATGAGCAGGATATCAAGGAGACCGGGCTGCACGGTGGGGGATGTGGTGTGTGTTAGTTTGAGAGTCGCGGAGACGGTTAGTTGGATGTGGGAGCCGGTGGAGGGGAGGGGAGGGAGATGTAGGAGATTTTGGGGTTGGGTTAGTTGTTTGAATGGGAGGGAAGAAAGGGGTGTTTGTACTTGTGCATGGGGTGTCCAGGGAGATGAGGGGGGCTGGGAGTTGGCACTTGTGAGGGATGAAGATTCCACTACGGATAGGCTTGGTAGTCGCCATGGCTGATCTAATGGATTAGCCTGTGAGATGGTCCGAAATCGCCAAGTTCCTTGTTCTTTTAAAGAATTGAAAAGGTGAGACGTGCGAGTTGATATATGTGATTTATTATTACGGATTTGTAAGGAAACTGATGTACGGATATATGGGAAGGGTGTCTTGTTGACGGCGAACGCAGAATCTCGGAAACTTTGAATTCAGACTTGCGTGTGCTACCGGGACGATTGAACAGACACGACTCCTCCGTACCTCCGTACATCCAGCTTTTGGGCTGGATATGTAGCTCGAATGCACCAAGTCGTCGTCAGCTCCTGCTTGAGCACACCCAGCTAGTAATTCAAACAGTCCATGGGAGCAGCTTGGCATTCGATTTGAACAGCAAGTGCGTCGTTGAAAACATCTTTCGGTGTCCAATAAAAACCTTTCCGCACTGCCAAGTATTCTTAAAAAACAACGATGCATACGCAGCTCCTCTAGACATCATCCGCCGCTAACAGCCTACTAAAGCACAATAGCAAATCTTTCTCTCAAAAACTCCCCATAATACCAGAAGACTACTGGGATCGGAGCCAGTACGACACCAAGAAATGCAAACAGGCTCAAACCCCATCCAACTCCATATTTTTCCAACAGCATGGGAGTAAACATTGGCACCACACCACCAACGAGATTCCTGAACAATGCTCCAGCCGCCACAGCGCTCGCTGCATACTTCTCGAAGGTATCAATATAATAATTTTGCACCGAATTGAAAATCACAACTTGGCCGATACCGTAGAAGAACGTAGCGGCGATACTAACGAACCAGTGGGTGTGAAGTTCGACAGTCCAGGCGAACCAGAAGAGCGAGATGGGTATCAGAACAGCGCCAATGTTGGCGAGCGGGAGACGGTACTCTGGTTTCGCTCCCCCGTGCTTCTTTGCCAGTTTTTTGTAAACTGTATCAATGCGAGGAACGAGAAACCAGACCGCTGTCAGGAATCCAAGACCAGGGCCAAGATACACAAGTCCGACCTGGAGAGTGTTGAAACCATACTTCTCGCCGTATATGGCTTGAAACTGGGTGTAGAGACTGTATGTCGTGGCAAATATGAGCGCTTGGTAGGTAGCCATAGCGATGACGATGGGTTGAGTGAACAGGATACGCATGGGCCGTTGAATAGAGTGGACAAGTCTGGTGGAAAGCGGCTCTTCACTTTCATCTTGGAAGAAGTAATTGCCACCCTCTGTTCTTTCGAGCTGTTTTTTGCGTTGCGCTAGAAGCACTGGAACGTAAGTCTCCCTGAGAAAGAAGAGTGCGCCAGCAACTACAACGCTGCAGATTATGAAGAGGATCCAGAAGAGCCACTTTGAATCAAATCAGTACTTTGCTTCCCAAAAGTCCATGAACAGGGGAGCGAGGGGATTTTCTACCGGCCATTCTAAGTTTTCCATAACGACTCCACCGAGCAAAGGTCCAATAGTCGGTCCTAGTAACGGTCCTAATAGATACCATCCAAAGATACCAGCACGTTCAGTGGGTCCATACATATCACTGATCGTTCCTCCTCCATTCGCAATGCCAATACTTCCAAAGAAGCCTGCCAAAGTACGCACGGTAATGAGAAACGGTAAACTGGGTGCCAGTGCCGTGGGTATCTGAAGAAGCGCAAAGATAGTGAAGCAGATTAGATACAAGGGCTTGCGACCAAATGTTTCCGACAAGGGCGCAAGTAGCAGAGGGCCAACACCGAGCATAATGACGAATCCTGTTTGACACCCGATGACAGCGCTGTTGGTGGCATGAAGGGACTTGGCGATCCGATCTATTCCAGGAGTGAATATACTGCTAGCCAACGGGCTGAGAACTGCAGGGTTGTTAGTTGGGTTGAGAAGAGATGGTAGGTAAGGTATGAACATATATCAACAAGTCTTTGCCTTGATCGAACGCTTGACGTCTCTCAATGAAAAATCATCCTCGGATTTAACGACTTGATATTTGCTCACATCTTATTCCACGACAAGGATCAGATGACTTACTGGACATGCTTGCAATCACCGCGATGTTGGATAATTTCTTCCATTGTGGCCAATCTCGCGGGTGGGATCTATCTTCTTTAGAAAGAACTGCCTCCTAAACAGATGAATGTAAGAAGAAATCGACGTTTCTGAGAAATCACTGGAACCTACTTGTCTATCACCCCGGGCAGAATCCCCATGTTCCTGGTCTCGTAGAAGTGGTGATGTTTCGTGTGCTGGGCCAGACATTATTTGAAGGTTGGATTTTATCCCAGAAAGATCAACTGTAAAAAAAGGTAACACGTAAATATCAAGTGCGAGGATATGATGGTACAAAGAGAACACTAATGACGAGGTACACTAAAGTCTAAAGACGCCATCATCTTAGGCGGAACGGCACACGGTGACGCCGTCGACTGGTACACGCACGTCGAGAACCCGAGCATCATATTGTACTCGTACCCTGTTCAAATAACTGATAACACCACTTGTTCATTGTGTAAAACAGCAATTGCTTTCGTTGACTTGCAGCACCTACCGGTAAGCAAAGCTGGGCTGGGTTATCTCCTACAGACCTTCGCGGCCCACTCCACAAATTCACGTGTTGCGAAGAATAGTTATTATCTAGATTTAAAAGTATTATATATATATTAAACTTTAAATCTAATACCTTTAGGTTGATATATAGCTAATAAACTTGCCTTTAGAAAATATTATTATTTTTCTCTTATGTGTTTATAGATTTGTTACTATCTATTTGCATATCTATGCCTCGATCTGGCGACTTTTAGTGGAGTGGGCCGCGAAGGTCTGTAGGAGTTAAAGCTGGAAGCAAAAAGTGGGTCTCTCCGCCACACGTGACACCGCGCGAGATCTAACGCGTTTGGGGGGCAAATGCCATGCATCTCTGTTGCAACTCTTTTCAACTCTTTCCAACAACGTTCATGAGACCGGTCTCCGGCCACATGGAAGATCCGTCCATGGAAACGGAAAATGCGCTTTCGGTGACACCCTTGCTGAAGCCCCGATATTGCCACTACTGAGCCAAGATGGGAAGCTTGTTGGAGAAGAACTCGGAGTCGGCACGAAAGCGGATCGAGGCTCACAGCTTCGAAAATGAGGAAGGCGACGAGTATGAGGGTTCCAAGTTTGGAGGCTTCTCAGATTACTTCCGTCGCAAGAAGATAAAGCTTCAGAATCTCGATGCAGAGGTCCGGTCATCCTCCGTTGGCAAACCACAAATCTTCCGAGGTATCGTGGCGCAAGTAAATGGATATACCCAACCATCATTGAATGACCTCCATCATCTCATTGTCAGTCACGGTGGTGGTTTCATGCAATATCTCGATGGGAAGACGACAGTCACTCATATCATTGCTGCGAATCTGACCCCGAAGAAGGCTATCGAATTTCGCAGGTATCGAATCGTCAAACCGGCGTGGGTTGTGGACAGCGTAAAAGCTGGGAAGCTGTTACCATGGGACTCTTACCGGGTTCTCGATGAAGGATCCGGTCAGCGTTTACTAGGTTTCGATGAAGGTCGAATGGTTAGTCAGGCCAATACCCAGCAAAGGGGCTATCACGACCAAACGAGTACCAGCTGGTACACGAGCCAAGTCAAAAATGTTGCAGATGATATCGACGATGATGAGGGAGCCCATTTCCCCAGTACTCAAGCGGTCGCTTTCAACGGAACAGGGGCTTACATGAATGATTCTCCGGACCAACCGAGGGAAAGCATCGAAGCCACCACGGAGAAGCAAAAAGTGATCCATGACGAGAATCCCATCTCATCCGGGAACTTCGAGGTTACATTATCGTTGGAAGATGCATTGAACCATGTAGCAGCTGGTGAGAACCAAACACCCAAGAAACTGGTAGCAGAGACAAAGATCGAGGGCCTACCCCCTGACGTGAAGACGCCGTCTAAAGCCGGAGCCAGTATCATAGAGAACACCCTAACCGAAAATGCTACTCCTTCTACCCCAGAAGTTCACTCAAATCCTCGGAAGCGACCCCATGACATTGAGACGGAGTCTCCTTCCAAGAAAGCCAAAATACTGACTGCTGAAGAGCACAATGCGATTTTACTGGCAGATCCGCATATCAGGAAATCATCGACAGCCAATCCAGACTTCATCAAACAGTATTATTCGGAGTCTCGTCTGCATCACTTATCAACTTGGAAATCCGATCTCAAATCTCGCTTTCAGCAAATGGCAGCCGAGAAATCAGCTTCGCAGCGGCAGCCCGTCAAACGTAAACCAGGCGCCAGAAGATACATCATGCATGTAGATTTCGACAGCTTCTTCTGTGCAGTCTCCCTAAAAAGCGCACCAGAGTATGTTGACAAGCCAGCCGTAGTAGCGCATGGAAGCGGTACTGGATCTGAAATTGCCAGCTGCAACTACCCTGCTCGCGAGTTTGGTGTCAAGAATGGAATGTGGATGAAGAACGCTTTGAAGCTGTGTTCAAACATCAAAGTCCTTCCTTACGACTTTCCTGC
Source organism: Lachnellula arida (assembly GCA_007821475.1). Taxonomy (NCBI): domain Eukaryota; kingdom Fungi; phylum Ascomycota; class Leotiomycetes; order Helotiales; family Lachnaceae; genus Lachnellula; species Lachnellula arida. The sequence goes on from QGMF01000117.1 coordinate 21,165, forward strand.
TTACGAAAAAGCCAGTGAAGGTTTCTATGAGGCTATTCTGGATGTTGGGGGTGTTGTGCAAAGTGTCAGTGTTGACGAGGCCCTAGTCGATATAACTTCTCTGTGCCTACCTGCGGGTGGCACTGATGGATTTGGGATCCAGGAGGGCAGTATCTGGCGTGAGCAGGAGAAAGCGGATGAAATCGCCCACAATCTTCGATCACGAATCAAGGAAAAGACAGGATGTGCGGTTTCCGTTGGAATAGGTGGGAATATTCTTCTAGCAAAGGTGGGACTTCGAAAAGCCAAACCTGCGGGACAGTATCAGATCAAACCCGAGGAAGTGTTGGACTTCATAAGGGAGCTGAGTATCCAGAGTCTGCCGGGAGTAGCTTACAGCATTGGAGGAAAATTAGAGGAAATCGGGGTCAAATTTGTCAAGGACGTTCGTCAATTGAACAAGGATCGTCTAATGACAGTTCTTGGGCCTAAAACCGGAGAGAAGATATGGGACTATTCTCGCGGAATCGACAGAACCGAAGTTGGAGAGCAAGTTGTCCGCAAGTCGGTGTCTGCCGAAGTCAACTGGGGAATCAGGTTCATATCCCAGCCTGAAGCCGAAGAATTTGTTCAAAATCTTTGCATCGAGTTGCAACGTCGCCTTATCGAGCAAAGAGTAAAGGGGAGACAGTTCACCATGAAGATTATGAAAAGAGCAGCAGATGCACCGCTGGATCCGCCAAAACATTTGGGACATGGGAAATGTGACACGTACAACAAGAGTATTGTTCTCGGAGTAGCTACGAACAGTGCTGAAGTTATCGGACGCGAGGCAATCTCTGTTCTCCGCAGTTACGGATTTTCACCAGGAGAGCTTCGTGGTCTTGGTGTTCAAATGACGAAGTTGGATCCCGTCAAGTTTTCTGGTAATGCTGCCGTGGAAGGTAGCCAGAGACGCATAAACTTTGGCGCACCTGCTGCACCCAATTTAGCCAAGCAGGTTACTGAGGATCCTATTCATGATCCCATGACGCCAGAGAAGCCAAAAGCCACACCTTCTCGTCGAGAGGGACCCGGTATCACGCTATTTAAGGATCATATTGATGAGTCGGCTACCTTGGAGAAGCCTAGATCGGCTGCTCCACGATGGCTGAAAAGCGATGACCCTATCGATGATTTAGAGAGCCCACCGAAAGCAAAAGCTACACCTGTTCATCCAGCAGCAGCAATTTCCAGAGCCAATGCTGCTGACCAAAGTGCAAAGAAGTTCTTGAACCTTACTGGTACACAATTCATCATTCCCACGCAGATAGATCCAGAAGTCTTAGCAGAGCTCCCCCAAGACATAAGGTCTAAGCTCATGGCACAACACAAAAGCAGACCTGTATCCAGAGACCAACCTCCAGATTTCAAATTGCCTGCTCGAAGTCCAAGTCTTGAAGCCTCAAACGCACCTCTACCTTCACAACTCGACCCCGAAGTCTTCGATGCCCTCCCAGAAGAAATGAAAGCCGAAATCCTCGCCTCATACACAGCACAAGCAGAACTTCCTCCTCCCCGAGCACAAAGCCTCCTTCCCCAATCGCCCCGCAAACCCCGCGCCCTTCTCAAGCGCACAACGCCAACAAAACCCCGCCGCGGACGGCCACGAAAATTCGACGCCGTCGCCCGCAAACAAGACCCCCACTCCAACTTCACACAATCCAACTTCATATCCCGTGACCCTTTCCGCGCACCCTCCGACCCCGAAGGCGACGAAATGCTAGACCCCGATTTCCTATCGGCGCTGCCAGACGACATGCGCCAAGAAATCCTAGACGAGCATCGACGGAAGCGTCTCGTTAAGAAAGGGGGGCTGGGGCTTCTGCCTCCCAAGAAGCGGAAAGTGCCTGAAGCTCCCGTCTTAGCACAGAGAAGGATAAAGCTGCCGCCGAAAGAGCGAAAACCAACGTTCACGACGCAGGAATTGAGTACGCTGCCGGAACTCAGGGAGACGCTGAGTGCGTGGCATGGCGAGTTTGCGGGTGATGGACCGCATCCTGAGGACGTAGCTGCTATGGAGCGGTATTTACGGCGCGTTGTGTTGGATGAACGGGATGTGGGCAAGGTTGTTGGGGTTGTGAAGTGGATAACCTGGCTCATTGAGGAGTCTCCGAACGATGAAGGGAAACGGGCTTGGGAAAAGGCGTTGGAGGGTGTTAAAGAGAAAGTCCAAGATGCGGTTCGGGAACGGGGGATTGGGGCTGTGGAATTATGATGAGTATTGTATCTAATCTATATCTATATCTAAATCTAGGTATCTCTTGCTCTTTCTTCGTTGAGCTATATATTGCTTCAAAACGCCTTGTATGCAAACCCTACTTGTAAGTAGTACGCCACGCCCAAGAAATGCTCAGTATGCTCAGTCAGTATGCCCGCTAAATAACCACCAAACCAAACTCCCCGCCTGTCCTGTACTCGTATTGGTATACCGAAACCGAACCCAAACCACTAGAAATGGATATAAGATACATAGATCCCCTTAACGCCTTCTCCAAAATCGATATACATATACATATCTCATAAATGCGGCACCCAAAATCCCCAAAAAAATCATGCCAAGCACAGCAAGACGCCCAGCGCAATGCCCAGTGCCAAAACACTACTCGATATAGGCTGCCGCACCGTAATGCCCGTCCCTTCTTTCGACGCCTTGGCCTTGTACACAGTAAGGGCCAGCGACCCGCCGCAGACCTGCGAGCTATTGCCTGCGCATGGCAGGTTGCATTTGGAGTCGGGGAGTTTGGCGGATAGCGCTGAGAGGAGTTGGGAGCAATAGCATTCCCTGTTTTGGTGTTAGAATTTCTGAAATCAATAAAGAAAGCAAACAAGCACAGCACAGCACAATTGCCAATTTGGTATTCGGGGAAAGAAAGAAAGAAAGAATGAGTGAATGGATGGATGAATGAATGAAAAAGAGGCGCACTTACTTGGTATATTCCAACCCTGCAAACGCATAATTGCCCCCAGCGCAATACGTCAAGCACGTATCGACCGTCATGAGCTCCAGCGACTCCGAGACCCCGCTGTTCAGCGCGCGCAGCCCATTCGTGTTATTCATGAGCGTCGTTTCGTTCTGGCAGCCTACGTATTCCCATTTCGTCGTGCCGGGGTATATATTCGCTGTCGCTGTCGTTGTCGAGGTGGCTGAGGTTGAGGTTGAAGAAGCTGTTGGTGTTGCTTGCGCGAGAGATAGCGCCGCGAGGAACGCGATAAGGATGGAGATGTGCGCCGTGGGTATCGAGAACGCCATACTTGTTCGCTTTGATATGATGGGAGATGGTAGAGGAGGGGAAGGCGGAGAGAGAGGGAGAGGGGGTTTAGAGGAACAGGTGTATATGTGAGGAGGACGAATTTCCATATAATAATTATCGCAAATAGAAAGGAAGACGGAAACGGAAATCTGGTTGGATCGATTCTCTTTTGAGGCTTGGGGCTGGTCTGGCTGCGTTCAGCCCACGTTTTTTTTTTAGAGGCTCCGACTCCTTATAGGGGCTTAGCGTGCAGTAGCGACATGTTTTGGATGTTTGCAGGAGGCTGTGAAACGGAATCCTTGCGATTGCGCAACTAGATACAGTAAGCATGAGCATAAGGCTGAGTTACGAGTAGCATTTTGATACTGTACATCCATCTCGTGATAGTACTGAGTAATTGCTGGAGATGGATGACATTTATTTTTACTGCGAAGCCTCGCCGAGGTGTTGGTTTTGAGGCGTTGCTTGCAATCTTGTCTGTTCCTAGCGCATCTCGCGGCGGTATCTGTTAGTTCGGTGATTTCGGGAATTCCCCCAAGAGTCGAGACAAAGTTTGTCTGACTCGATGTCCCGCTTTGATGCGGTGATACTTCATACGGGGTATTGGGGTCGCCAAGGATTGCGATTGCGATTGCGAATGGTAAGCTGCACGTCCTTCTTACTTTGTAAGTTTCCTAGCCGTCGCCGTCTGATGAAGTGTCAGTAGTGACTGTTGTTAGGAATGTTTCCTGCATCCTATAACAGGCGACGACTATCTAGGTATTTGCCGTAACTTTCCACCTTTCCCAGCAACTGGTTCCTTCTTTTTAGTGATGCATAACTTTCTCATCTGTTATTGAGTCCTGCCATATCGAGAGAAGCTGAATTTACGGATTCTCTCCATCCGTGACTGTACTACCATCGAGTCTCTCTGGTTTGGTTTGGTTTGGTTTGGTGGTGTTTAACGCCGAGGGAGAGAGACCTAAGGTCTCCTCCAAGCCTCCCAGGGGGCATTGGGGCGTGCTAAGCTAGGAATTTTAAATACAAAGTCCTACCTATAAAAGAAGCCAAAACCACAAGGGGAAAAAGACTCACTCTATAAATAGTCCTGGGTCCCTTTGGGCGGAAGGTGTATGCACTCATCATCGTGTGAATCGCCAGACGGTAAGGGCACACTCTCCTTCTCCAGCTTCGCAACTCGCAAGTACAGAAAACACCCTTTCCCTACATGCTATTCATTTGGCAGATACGCAAAGAGACCGTCTGCTGCTCGACAAGTGAAGTCTCCATTTACATTCGAATGAATTTGGCTTGGGAGCAGTCCTTCCAGCCTTTGAACTTGCTACTACTTCTCGAGAAAGTTCGTGACAAGTAGGTAGCACATGATAATCAGAAGAGCTTGAAAGACCTACTATTCCAAATGGGAGATCGAAGTCCTGCCAGTGGAGAGCAGGGAGTGCGAGTAAAATAAGACTTTTTGGGTGCTTGATTGGATTTGTTTGATTTTGAGGCAAGATGGAACGTTGTCTGCCAACACTCGAGGTGTTTGATTGGAACTGCAATGACTCCTGAGTGGGTTTGGCACCTGCAAGGCAAGAGCTGCCAATGAGAGTTGATAGACTTCTAACGGCAAGCACAACGGCAATGCAACAAGAGTAAGACTATCGGCCGGTGCTCATTCAGTATTAAATTGGTACCGAAAGAGAATTCAAAGAGCAAGGCTCATGAAAAGAAAGTATAGTGTATTTCGCCCTTTACCTCAGTTAGTGTTCAAGCATTGTGGTAGACATTTGTTTTTCACACAAACTTTTTTACCATAACTTGACCTTCGCTGTCTTGTGCTAGAGAGTTTTTCTGATCTGGTTTCATATGATATTATTGGGTTGCCAAGCAGGCTAGTGCGTATAGTGAGGTGTTGAAGATCGATTTGATCTTCAAACGTAATCCCGAATGGCGTGTTCCTATAAACTAGCAAGTATGATAGACACGATAATTGTGGATGAGTTGTTTTTAGTTTGGAATAGCGAAGCGTATGCTTCACAGCGATCCCCAAGCCCATACCTGTTCGTTGTGAGGCCCTCTGCGAGTGTTGATATTCCTCCGGACTCGAACTACCGGTACCCAAATTTAGAGGAGTTCCTGGACAATTATTGGGTCACGTTCCTCACCGTGGCGTGGGTTTACGACAGCTGACGATCGTGGGCCCGTGGGGGTCCTTGAAAAGCGTGTGCAGCTATCGGGAATATTGGTAGAGAGCCCAATAATAATTTGGGTTTCACCGCTTCAAAAGCACGGTGATGATCTGATTCTGAGTCGGTGGTCGGTGTCGGTGTCTTTAGGAGATGGGCAGCAAACAGTCCCTCTGCGGCTCTGCCCGTTTCCGCTTTGCATGCAGGCAAACTCGCGGTAGACAGAGAAAGCGGCACTTATTATTATCATCGAGTTTTGATGTCCCACTCAACTCCGCCTGTTACATTATAAATTGGTGACGTTTTTTTGTGCACCACGAGGCTGGCGAACAACGCAACGTCGCGAGCTTTGACGCGACTTACTCCGCACGGAGTAGGGGATGTCTGTTGTACGCGCTGAGATTCGCAGGCCTATGCTGACTGACATGGGAGCCTTTTTCCAGGTCGAGCAAGGGCAGAGGGTGATCAAACTAAAGATCATCTCATTACTCCCTACGGAGTATTGAGAATCTTTTTGTCATGCTAGTAACTTTGTAAAAAAGAATCTCTCCTCACGACTCACGAGTCCTCAGGTCAGGCTTCCTTGGAGGGTTGCCGTATAATTACCTTATACTCCGTACTACGTATCGTCGTACCTGCTAAAAAGCACGTCCGTAGTTATCGACAAGACTACGGCTCGGTCATGGGGGTTTCCTCAAGCAGAAGCTGGGCGAGGATGACTTCACTCCCAACAACCATCATACGTACTTGTACAGTACATCCGGTGCCATCTCCAGCTTCCTTTTGTTTGTCACAAACAAACATCGGGATCTGGTGAAACATTGTCGACTTGAAGCTTTGCTGCTTGAAGACGGGAAGATGATCGTGTGTCATAGCGACGGCTAACCACCTATAGTACGGAGGTACTACTCGGTAGTGCGCCAAAAGAAAGAGATCACGCTGCAGTGGCTGCACACAGTTGGGAAGGTGGGGAAGCGACCAGGAAGACGAGGACGAGATACGAAGTACCGCACTTGTCTGGTTGAGAGGGCGCCAGAGGTATATAGAGAGGGGGATCCTATCAGACGTTGGAGTTTCGGCGACCGGGTCCGAGTTTCTACGGAGCAGTACTAGGGATTGTTGCAGCAAGTTTGCATGCAGATCTGACAGCGGATTGGCTATCCGAAGACCCCAGCTGCAACAACGGGAAAGGCTTTTTGATGATCGGCATACCATGAGGTCATTGTGGACGAGGGTGTAGATGTATCAACCCTCGCGCCGGAATCCTTTGAGCACAATAATTTCCAGATGGCCAGTTGCAAGCATCGAATCGTGGGCACTACTGGGCAGAGACTCAACGACGAGGAAGCAAAACACAGGAGACGGGGACTTTTCAAAAGGGGCGCTGCATGGCAAACAGAAGTGTGCATGCATACGGAAGTACTTCTTTTTCGATAGCTTGCAGTAGTAGGGGAATAGTAAGGAGCATCGACTCCGACTGTATGGAATTGGGCTCTTGAGGTGCCAGCGAGCCCAAACATCCACCCCCAAACGTACCCAAATCCGACGCCCCTGAAAGCCACATTTTCGCTTCCACTACGGAGTACCTCCGTACTTGCAAAGTAAGTAGTGGAGCACAGGACGGCCACGAGACCTTTTCCGAGCGGAAGTGCCCCGATTTTGAGCCGAACGCCCGGCGAAAAAGAGAGGATGGATATGTGACCGCGTAACAATGTAAAGATGAGGCATATACCGGAGTAGAAGAATTATAAGATGCGAAGATATACGTACCTTAAATGACGACTGTATTCATAAGATGGCCCTCTTTCGTGTCAGCTACTCGTACCATATGTGTAGCACAATACGCACCAATCAATGACGCTTTCCTATCATGGATCTTTTTACCGGGAGCAGATTTTATGGAGCCCTGACGCGATCGGCGGGTTCCCCATTCATTCTCTTTGGCTCTGTTTAGGCGTTGGAGTCCGTCGCCTGCATCGCTCAATCCACGCCCCCCTGCACCCCCTGCCTCTCCCCTACTCCACCACAACCACTGCTTTAAGTCTGCTTAAGGGTCCACACACCCTCACTCTAATTTAATTCCACCAGAACTACTTACTTACCTTACAGCAACACCAGTTCCTCGACAATAATAATCAATAAACCATCGAGTTGAGCCTGATAAACTGCACACGATCCAATGAATTTAAATTCCTAGCCCTCCTCTTCCTCCACGACCTAAGCATTCCTACCTTTCTTCAACGAAGCATCTACAAGCCCCACGCACCCAGCCACGCAAGAACAAGAACAAAAATATCAACTCTGAGCATGTCCGCCTCCACCGTCCCCAACCTCGCCGACCCCCCACCACACCCACGCCAACAACAAGACAGCTCGTCCTCATCCTCCGCGGCCTCGCTGCACGAGGAGATACCGCAGAAGCTGCGCCGCCCCAAGATGACATCGCGCAAGTCGAGCGGCACCATCATCATACCCCGCGAGACGGCCAAGGTGGAGTTGAACCGCAGCGACGAGGTCTTCGACGAGGACGATGCCCGCGCCATGAGCCCGCGACGCAGCGAGCAGGACCTGGAGAAGATGGGTCAGGATGCTAGGGCTCAGCTTAATGAGTTCGTATTCCCTCCTTTTATTTTTTCTAAATGACGTACTGGTTTCAGATTCAAACCCCCCAAAAGAATACAACGCCGCTCGGTATCGCTAACAAAATCAACAGACACGCAAAGATTTTACAGAAATCATTACTGGAGATCTTTAATCGTATCGAGGCTGTCAAGGAAGAGCACGATAAGCTGGACAACAACAACAAGTTCTTGCAGAAGTATATTGGGGATTTGATGTCGACGTCCAAGATCACGGCAACGGGTGCGAGTGGGAGGAAGAAGTGAAGATTGATTTGAGAAGAGAAGAGAAGAGAAGAGAAGCTTACATATGGACATACGCAATAGGGTGGACAATCTGGGTGTTGAAGGCATTGCTGAGGCGTATTGTTTTATTTTGTTTATTCGGAGCACAGCACGGTACGGATACGCATTTGACTTTTGAGGGCATTAAGCGTGGGCGTCTACATTTCACAACATACCCGATCGATGATTCACCAAATATCAAGATCTCAAGACATCAGAACCAGAAGATAGAGCGGCGGGCTTAGAACATGTCATCGAGACAGGAGGCTTGACTCATGAAGAGAATGTATTTATAGGTCTCTAACAATGATCGCAATTTTAATTTATCATGCTTCCATCATCGTACGAACCATGATCACCTTCCTGTAAGACCATGCCCCACCTCTTTTCTCCTCTCTCTTCACTCTCTAAACATGGATGGATACTAAATAGCTTGAATCAAGCATGGCACCCTTCGCTAAATAATAATAAGCCAAACCCACAAGTACTGATAGTTAATAGTACAATCCTCCTCTTAAACATTCTCAATACCACCGAGAACTTTTCTCTCGCCTTCCTTCGAGTCCTGCTTTGGAACTCTTGCAGAGACCTTTCTGATCGATGGAGAGGATCGTGGCTCATCCTCATCATCAATAACCTTGGAAGCCGCTGGAGTAATGACACGTTGTCTTTTGATGCCACTATGATTTTCCATGGCGATTTGCAGGGAGACTTTGCGAGTGAGTCCATCAATTTCTGCAGGGTTTACCGGCGGTTCGAGAGCCGATCCTTGGACGTTATTCTGCCTGCTCTTGACGCTGTTGATGATCGAAGCTTCGATTCGAGCGGACGTAGGTCTCACTATAATCAATCGTTTATTAGGTGCTGGTGGTGTGTATTTCACAGATATCGACTGCGAACTTACAACTGGGATCAATTTCCAACTTGACGGATGGGTGTCTTGTCCCCGCTGCCTTGGCTCGCAAGGTGTTGGTATTGGGTAGCTGTTCTGGAAGCGGAGTGTCGGCTCCGTTCTGAGGAGTATTAACAGGAGGAGCAGGCATCGGAGGCGCAGAAAGAGCCTCGCAAATTGATTCGTACGCCCCAGCCATTTGCATGGACTCGAATCGACGATCCTGTTTCTCGGCAAGAATCATTGGGTCAGAAACATTACGGCTGGCACTGTTACGAGTGTTCGAGCTGGAGTAGTCTCCCATGGAGACATCTGAAGATGGTTGGCGCCAACCAGTAAATGCAGAGTGGACAGGCTCGGTGAAAGGATCAAATGCTGCCTGTCTTGGAAAGTTTGGCGGAGGAGGGAACATGGAGCCAATGGTGGAATTGCTTGCAGCAGTGGCTTCTCGTGGATTATTTGTGTGGCGTGGCGAGTGGCTGTGAGCGTCAATGATCTCGGATGCCTTTCTCGGAGAGAATTGTTGGGAATAATATGGTCCAACAAGTGAGACCTGTCGCCACATGGACTCATTTGGCCAAGCAATGGAAGAAGTCTCAAGTACCTCTGAAAAGAATGAGCTCAGGTTCTGCCATGGTGCCGTGCGAATCCAGCGACGCTAGGAGGACTTACCAAGCGGAGCATGTTGGAAGGAGAAAGACACAATGTTCTTGACACGTTCGAAAGGATATGCGAGGTTGTCTCGAGAGAACCCCTCTGCAATAACAAGTTTTATGCGGCCAAGATCATCTCCAGCATTCCAATAGCTTTGCGACAAAAGCTCTTTGTGGAAGGTAGGAAACTTCAATTTCTCGAACTCGCCTTGTTTGTCGAGGTCTGTTGTCAATTAGCAACTACTCAGATCACAGAATACGACTGAGGTACCGATGCTGATATCAATGATGGTAGGCCACGGTCCATTCTGATCAAACCATTTAGATCTGTATAGCATACAAGTTAGTGGGATTAACAAGGGGATTTTAGGGGTCGTTTGGGTTCTTGCCCTGCAATTCTTCCATCGACGAAGACGCGGGCTTCAAACATGACATGGTCCAAAGGCTTTTGTAAGCTAGTGACATATCGGCTGATCTCTGGATTTTGCCAAGAGTGTATAGAGATGCGGAAGGGAGAGCCTGCAGGTAAACCTGGGATGAACGAGGTAACAGTCGGAAGCAGATGTGGGTTGATCTGAGATAGGTGGGATTCTGTCCAAGTCAGAATGTAAATGCAATATCAAGAGATGATGAGATCACCTTGATCTTGAGTCACCTGGCAAGCAGCCTTGAACTCTTGCAAAGGGATCTTGGATTGGTCTGGGAACACCAGGACATCCCAGTTTTGGTACCGCATCTCGAACTGCTTGGGCAGATTAAATGGCTTCCTCTTTGGCAAATAAAAGTAGTACTTCGGACCAGAAGAGAATCTTGAGACGGTGTTCCAACTGAAGCTTGTTGTGTATTTGGAACAGGTTGATAGAGCTGTAACATGCGTGAAAAGAGGAAAGAGAAAGTGTGATTTCTAGTTGGGAAAGAGCAAGACACATTTTACGAAAGGCGCAACGTTTAGATGGGCACCAAAGAGGGAAGGAGCTCTTTCGCAACACCTCATGCGGGGCAAAAGAAACAAGAATTCAGATGGGAAAAAACTGTACATCTCGCCGGACCATCTCCTAAATGTCCCGATTTTTCTCACCACCACACAACGGTTGACCATTGTTTATGTATGTATTGGATGACTCAAATTTGACTCGAAGGTCAAGCCAGAGTAAGTGCCGTTCGAAAGAAATCAAAGCTAAAACCACTGTTCCCAATGATACTAGAAATGCGAAGCTGCTTATCAATTTCTGGGGCATATACGCTTCATCGAATGTTCTCAATTGCGAATCACTAAACTCCCTATTTACAACCATGCTTATGCATTCCTCTACACATCCCCAGCCTTTCGTGCCTAAACAATAGTCAGTACTTGTAATGTCGCAGCACTCATATTTGACCAACCCTTAATGCAGTTGGACCCCCCAATTCCCGCTCAAGTCCATCTTCATACTCCTTTGGTACCGATGGCTTGTCTGGATAGTACACTGAGACAACTCCGCAAAGCCCAAAGACACCCAGAATAAAGGTGCCGAGTTGTAGCGCTCCTTTTCCTGGCTTCACCCATGTGTACTCTTCCGGTGAGAACATTCCCAGAATATCATTGTCCTCATGAACCGGCTCTCCATAGTTTCGACGCTCTTGCTTGTCCCACCAGTCGGCATGCGGATCGCGGAATTGGCGCTTCACGGGAGGAGGGTTGATGTATCCGCCATTCTGTCCAATGCGTCAGTCAAGTGCTTATGGAGGGGGCGCTGGGATGGTGTACCATGTCGGGGTCTTCAGCCGCAGTCTTGAGTTCATGATGTTAGTAGAAGCCCAAATACAAGCAATACCTGTAGATTTAATAGGCATTGGTTCTACGCACCAACTCAGGATAATCGTAACTAGCTGTTTGAGCAAATCGCTGTTGGCCAAAGACTGTTCGTTGAGCAACCGGCAGAGCCGCTCGCAGCGGGCGTGCGGTTGCAATTCGTCGAGAGAGCATCTGCGAAGAGTGTTAGAACAGCTACAGGACAAGTAGATGTCACGGGAAAGGATTGTACCTTGGGTTTGTGTCTTTGAAATGTCCTGAATAGTGACTTCCTACGTATCCCTCTCTCGCACAGTCGTTGAGGTCTCGCTTATGTAAACCAGCACCCGATTTTAGATGTTTAAAGCAGCACTCATTATCGCAACCTGCCGGGCTATTTTGATTTTCCCCGGTTGACCATCGCCAATTTCATCAAACTGGCACTATTTCGTCAATACCCAGCGCAACTGACCTCTGGACATGCGCAAACTTTGTAGCTGGGATCTTCTTAACATTGCGCATCTGTCGAAGTTGTTTTCGTCCCCTCAAATGTTCATTTCATCAATATTACGGTAGTGTCTGGCCCCTCTTCTCCTAGAAGTCATGACACAGAGCGCGTCAGATGCGCAAGAAAGTCAACCAAATTTCGGTATGCATGCCCACATCCTAACCCGCTATTAGCTAAATAACTAATCTTGTTATTTATTAGACATACCTATAAAAGAAGTTGAAGTCTCGCCCACAAATGGTCACCACAGCGAGACGGCCGAAGAAGAGGGACCGCCAACTAAGAAGCGTCGAGTCAGCGAGACCACAACCACACCGAATCCACGCAAGAAAATTGAGTCCCCTCCCTGGAAGACAGTCGTAGCAGAAGGTCCGACCTCCTTCACTCAGGATGGAAAGAGGAAATCGGGCAGGGTAAATGTGATACCCCTCGAGCTGCAGCCACCATCCGATAAACGTCAGACGCGAGGCGCTCAGAAAACACACTCTACACAAAGCAAACACGCAAACACAAATGGATCGCCTCCAGCTCGAGATGCACCGTCCCCCTCGACCAAAGGGTCCAAGAAGCCAGTTCCTAGCACCGTTTCGTCGCAAAAGTCACCCTCGAAGTCTGCAGGCTCCCCAAAACGGTCCCATCGAAAGTCCATGCCCAGTGAACAAATAGCAACACCAGTCCGATCCCACAAGAAGTCCTCGACACCGAAAATCCCACAGTCTGCTCCGGCACAAGCTCGTCCAGACAAGAAGCGGCGTTCGGGACGAGTCAGCGAGATAGCCCAAGACGTAGAAGCTAGACCCAGTCCACAGAAACCAGAAGATCCGTTTGGCGCGAGTCCCAAGACAACCCTTCCGAAAATCAAACTTCGAGTCAAACCCGCATCTTTGCCCACTACACATAAACATCATGTCCCGAAGTGGCCAAAGAAATATCCGACTATAGAAGAGTTCTTCAACTCAGAAAAACACGTACCTATTGATGACAATGGAAATGGACTCTTGGGTCCTGAAGATGTACCGGAATATACAGATGAAGTGGTTATGCAAGATGCCCGACTCCTCTTACAGATAGAGGAAGCTTGTAAGCCAGGAGGCGTGCTGAACTCCAAGACTTGTTTGGCTTTCAAGCCACCAGAACCGGATTATATTCCTCAGCAATACGGACATCAGGATCACTTGAACAAAGCCGCTCTAGAGTTTCGAAGGTTGATGCTCATAGAGCAAAGGAAGCATCGAGCGACAGCCAAGCGACTTGCGGAAGCATGCAGAGATGAATGGTATCGGAGACAGCCGAAGTCACTGGAGCAACTGGAGGCTGAGGAAGCAAGGCTACTGAAAATCGATACAAGGCTTTGATCAAAAGCCTCCAAGCTACGTGGGCGAATGTACGAGCGGAAGTCAATCGGAGACGAGTAGTGGAATGGGAGGCACAGGAGCAAGATCGAGTTAGCAAAGCGCTGAACGAAGCTGTAGATCTATCCACACAAAAATTACAGGCCCGCACAGCTCTCCCGGGCTCGGAGATATCCACAGACGAGGACAATAGTGAGGATGAAAGTGGTGCATTTGACGAAGAAGAAAACCTTGGCCCTCAGTCGGGGTCCCAGTCCGATGATGGAGAAAGCAACATGTCCTTGAACGAATCAGAGGCGGAGGAGGAGCAGATATCGCCAGACGCGGCCGAGGATGAACATTTAACACAGGAGCAACTCAAAGAGAAATATTCGGGTTTACCAGCTATACCTCAGGTGGAAGATGAACAGATGCCCGATGCCCCTGGATCCGATGCAGGTCAAGGACTGGGTTTGGAGGACGCATTCAACGACAGCGATGAATCGATTGATATGGACGATGATATGGGCTCCAGCGATGAAGAACGTGATAGCGAAAATGGAGAAGAGGAAGAAAGTGAGGATGACGAGGATGAAGATGGTGGAGCAACTAGCCTGCTCGGCTTCCTCGCCCCTTCAGATGTGAAGTCAATGGAGCTGGATTCGGCGAAACCAGATTCCGAATCTGTTACTGGCAACACAGACATCGAAGAAGATGTAATATCTCCTGCACCGGATGCTGCTCATCAAGAGCCTCTGGAAGAGGATGTCGTAGGTGAAATCGAACCGTGCGCCCCAAATAATAACACAGAAGAGTTGGAAATTGTCAAGCAGACACCCGAAGGGACATCCATAAGTCCTGACCGTAGTAGTCAGCCAACTCCGAGAACTACGGAAACAAGACCCTCTGAAATGGATTCGGCATCTTCAGTCGAGCCTCATCAGAACAGTGGCCAAATTACTGAGAGTAGCACACCACAGCCCGGCTCCAACTTCAAGACACCAGTGCCTTTTCTTCTAAGAGGCACCCTCAGAGAATATCAGCATCATGGTCTAGACTGGCTTGCAGGCCTCTACGCAAACAACACTAATGGTATCTTGGCTGATGAGATGGGTTTAGGCAAGACGATACAAACCATCGCTCTCCTAGCCCATCTTGCTTGTGAGCATGAAATTTGGGGCCCTCATCTTGTCATTGTACCAACAAGTGTTATACTCAATTGGGAAATGGAGTTCAAAAAATGGTGCCCTGGATTCAAAATATTAACTTACTATGGCAGCCAAGAGGAGCGCAAGCGGAAGCGTCTAGGGTGGAAAACCGAAGACAAGTGGAATGTTTGCATTACCTCTTACCAGATCGTTCTTCGAGACGTTCAAGTATTCAAGCGTCGGCGCTGGCATTATATGATTCTCGACGAAGCGCATAATATCAAAAACTTCCAATCACAGCGGTGGCAAGCTATGTTGACATTCAACACTCGAGCAAGACTCCTCCTTACTGGAACTCCACTTCAGAACAACCTCACCGAACTCTGGTCCTTGCTCTACTTCTTGATGCCCGCAACTGCAAACGGCACGGATACGCAACAGAACATAAGCGGGTTTGCGAACTTGAGAGAATTTCAGGAGTGGTTCAAAAAGCCATCTGAACAGATTCTTGAGCACGGCCGAGATCAAATGGATTCGGAGTCCAAGGGAATCATCAGCAAACTTCACCAAGTTCTCCGTCCATACTTATTAAGGAGACTAAAGGCAGACGTTGAAAAACAGATGCCTGCAAAGTATGAACACGTGGAATTTTGTCGTCTTTCCAAGAGACAACGAGAGTTATACGACAGCTTCTTAAGCCGGGAGGATACTCGAGGCACTCTAGCTTCTGGCAATTACCTGTCCATCATCAACTGTTTGATGCAGCTGAGAAAAGTGTGCAATCATCCGGACCTTTTCTTAGATCGGCCAATTATGACCTCTTTCCCCATGGAAAAATCAGCTATCGCAGACTTTGAGATTAAGGAGCTCCTTGTACGCAGGCGTCTTCTCAAAGAAGATCCGATGAGTAAGGCAAGCTTGGAGTTTCTGAACCTGGTTCCGACAAAGCACGAGCGTTTCTCTGGTGCTGTTACTGCACGAAGTGCCATGCTTACTGCTCAGCGCCTATTGATGGAAATGCGCGAAAGCCAGCGACATAGAGCACAGAACGCCCTCACAAATCTCGATCCGTCTACCGCTAAGTCAAACTTGGTATATCTAGAAAGTGCTTCAAGATGGGGCCGGTTTGAGGAGCTTCAGCATTGTGTCTATCTCAACGCTCTACGACGACAGCAGAAGCCTATTTACGGGAAACAAATGTTAGAACTGCTTACGATCGGCATCAACGAACGACCTTTCCGGCCTAAGCCCAAACGTCACAACCAGATGTTAACATGGCTAGAAAACAAGTCACCTACTCTGTCCTCCATGGTGCCAAATCTCTCCCTGCGATCCGAACAGTTGGATGCTATTATCCGGAAATTCGCCTGTGTAACTCCTCCAGTTGTTGCCAGGGACATGACACCACTAGCCCTTACGCGCCGAGGAGTCAACAGTGTCCAAACGGCTGTAGATAGTTCCACAAAAGACCCGTTCCACGAGGCACGAATGCGACTTTCCATTCAGTTCCCGGATAAACGGCTGTTGCAATATGACTGTGGCAAGTTACAGACACTGGCAAAACTCCTTCGCAAACTTCAAGCTGGGGGCCATCGTGCACTTATCTTCACTCAGATGACCAAAGTCTTGGACATTCTCGAGCAGTTCCTCAACATTCATGGGCATAAGTACCTTCGTCTAGACGGCAGCACCAAGATTGAGCAGCGCCAGATCCTCACAGATCGCTTCAATAACGATACTCGTATTTTAGCTTTCATTCTTTCCAGTCGATCTGGCGGGCTAGGTATCAATTTGACGGGCGCCGACACTGTTATCTTCTATGACCTTGACTGGAATCCCGCTATGGATAAGCAATGCCAAGATCGATGCCATCGTATTGGTCAAACTCGGGACGTTCACATATACCGTCTGGTCTCAGAACACACAATTGAAGCGAACATTCTGCGCAAAGCCAATCAAAAGCGAATGCTCGATGATGTTGTTATTCAGGAGGGAGATTTTACGACAGATTACTTCAATAAGATGTCCGTACAGGATGTCCTCGGTGAAGAATCTTCTCTCCTAGATGGCGACGCGGCAGCCAGCGCTGCCATGGATAGAGTCTTAGGCGGGCCAGATAACAGCAAAGACGTCCAGCGAGTACTTGCGCAAGTAGAAGATCGAGAAGATGTCGTAGCTGCTAAAGTAGCTGAGCACGAGGTGCAAGACACGGACGCCGCCGATTTCGATGAGAACGCTGTTACGGCATCTGCAACGCCAGCCGCCGCAGGGACGCCTCGTGATGATACCGAGGCACCTGGCGCTGATGAGACACCTGTGGTTGACGATAAGATGGTGTTGGACGAAGAAGAGGAGCTCAATGCCTGGGGTGAAAGGATTGAGTCTGCTGATGATTACATGCTAAGGTTCATGACGGTGGAGCTTAAGGACACCGAAGTGGAGATTCCGAAAGACCGGAAGAAAGGAAGGGACAAGAGTCACCGCTCACATAGAGCGAGGTAGCTGCTAGTTTGAGTATTTGTACAGTACCTTTTTTCTTTCCAAAATTTCGGCGTTTGTGTTCTATTAGATGGGAAACGTGTAACATGAGTATCGGACGGCATGGCGTTAACAAGGGGCATACACACATCATATGAGTGTCAGAAGCAGGAAAATGAAGAGGCTCTCAGGTCTTTCATGGGGGCGTATTTGGTTACTTAAGACGCCCTCACAAGCGGAGTACGACGGATGCAATGAAGTAATTATTACTCTTAATAATACCACTTTCTACTGGTATACAGACTACAGTATAGTATGTACCCAAACCCTTGGGCCTTGCTATGGAAAGTCAAGTCACCAAGTGTTGTTCCTGCCTCTGCGAGTCATCTCTCGGACATAATCCGGGCTCTGCTCCACAACAAGTCCATTGCTAGTGCTATTGGCCAGCGTTCCGTAATATCCGACCTTTGCTGCAAGTGATTATACACACATGCGCATTATTCAGCGGCATCTCTATGCTGACAACTCAGCAAGGCTACCGAAAAGAAAAATGCTGAACCATGCATGCCATTTCAAGGGTGGCAAGAATGGCAAGGCCAACCACTATTATAATAGCTGATGACTTTGTTTGACTTCGCATCCTATCTTTCCTCATCTCATCTCTAGTTTATCTGCATTCTTATTTCAGTATACGGTACTTTTCCAAGCCAAGGGGATCTCATCGTTGGCATTTGAGGCTCGGAGATAACTCCGGTCGCGACCAAGGCTTCACTTTGCCTTGCTTGTTCAGCCTTCCGAAGAAGCCGGCGGGGAGGCTGGGGTTCGCACATCTCGTACCATAAACAAAGAGGGGTCATATATCCGGGTCAGCGAGTGATTTTGTTGTGTCGCTCGCTGGCTGCGACCTGGATTGCTTCCAGGGCTTTCGAACAAAGATCAATTATTGCTCCCATTTGATCCAAATAGATACGACACCCACCGGCTGAGCCCCCAAACCTCCACTCGTAGCGCCTACATTCCACGGCCGTCGATATGAATACCTCCATGTCCATTCCCCCAATCTATCTGGCAGATCTGCCACCTGCTTATAACCAACTGGGGCACGAATTCGTCAAAGCAACAGCATTTCTCCTCATCCCAACCGAACTTCTCTACTTCTCAATATACTTCCACCTTAAGGGGTTCCAGAAAGTCTACCAGGCCCTGACTTTCCTCTCTCTTGGGGCATTCTGGATATCACCATGGTTTGCGCCAATCTCATGTGGCCCTGCACAATGTCTACAGAACTTCGCCAGTATGACCAAGACTAAACAGGCTCCATTACATAGTTTCACTGACCGTTCGTAGTTGCAATTGGGTCCATGAAGCTCCTTGACATCTTTGCACGCCGCCACTCGACTCGAGCGTACACGGGAGGAAGGAGGCCTGCAGATTGGCTATTGTCTCTCATGATTTTGACAGAACTCCGATATGAGTCTTTTAGCCCAAACCATATCCGCGTTCCGAGGAATCAAGAGAATTTCAATGAACAGTTGCAGCTGGGTATTCATATCGGGATTTTTACGGTCTTGCAATCGCTTCCGCAGAATATCCCAACCGTCTTGGCTTTCGAAGTACAGCTGTCGATTTATATACTCTGGACTAGTATGCAACTCCTGGTCCGGTATAAAAGTAGCCCGGCTCTGTTCGGTCCTCTTTACTTGGCGGACAGTCTGTCGGGATTTTGGTAAGACTGCATATCCTCTGGCAGATGTGGACTACTTGTTCTGACTACGTCTTGAAGGTCCGAAATATGGCATAACGCGTTTGCCTCCCCATGCACATCCCTAGCATACCAACCCCTCCGCTACGGGCTCCCAAAATATGGCGTACCCGTTCGGATAGCACGTTCCCTAGGAATCCTTGGAGCCTTCGGCCTCATGGCAATATTTCATGCCTATGCCCTCACGCCCATCCTCAGCAAGCCAGAGATCACCCGAATATGCCTATTCTTCTTGCTCAATGGAATAGCTACCGTTGCTGAGGGTGCGGTGTGGGGGAAGAAGAGACATTGGGTCAAAGCCGTTCTGGCTTGGATATTCGAGACGGCGGTATCTAGTTGGACGGCAGCGGGGATGAACTTCCCGAATGGGCTGTCTAAGATCCCCTGGAGGGACATTTGCAACGCTCCGCGTTATTGAAAAGAGATGGATGATTGTGATGGATGAAAGATGGGATATGTTGCAATGACGGTGTTAAGTTGTGGTTGGCGTTATATACCCCTTTTTGCTTAGATGATCGCCAAATTGTTTTCCGGATTGTTTAAAGCAGAGTCAGAGCATTCACAAATCATTGAGTCTGGACTTAGAAAGAGCTCCTAGCGACACATAAATATCCTGCCCCCACGTGAGACTTGTACAGCTTGCGGAGTTCATGATTAATGTAACATCTCGTTGATGAGATAGGACACTCGGCCATGGCAGTATTGCACTCACACCAGCTAACTAACACGTTCTTCAACCCAGCTAGCAAATAAAAAGAAAAGACCGTCATTGTAATTGAAACAAAATAGCAAATAGCACGAGTTGAATAACAGGAGGGAAAAAAAGGAATGGATAAAGGTAAGCATAGGAAGAGGGAGAAGGTCCAAAAAGAAAAAAGAAACATACAACAGCAGGTATTCGCTGGTGGTCACCCACCCAACTACTAATCTGCCGATCTGAGGCTTATGTATGGCAGAGCGGACGGGATGCCCAGTTCTCCTCAGTCTATGGTCGTATGTACTGGCTATATGTTTAAATTCATAGATAATGCGCTCTTGTACATGCCTTCTGACTTTAGAAACGCGGCCGCGGGAAGTGGTCGGTCGACATCGACCAAGGGGACGACCCGACCATCGGTTAGGTCAACAAAATTTGTGACATCGAGGCATTTGAAAAAAGCTTCTCTAATGGAAACGGAGGTGAATTGATCATTATTCTTGGTTGGATATGAGAAGTTTAAGGAGGTGGAGAAGAGAATAAAAACCGTACAAACCTCGGAAATCCTACACCGCCCTGGCATCCCGATTTGGCAGAGAAAAGGTGGCAGAATTTGTATGTACATGAACAACAACCACAAAATCGACTTCAACGAGACTATGTTAGATATCCCCGATGCAATGATGCCCTTCCACCCCTTTCCTAATTGCTAGCTAGCATTTGAGAGCGATAAAGCTCACAATAGTCATGGAGCAGCCATCGTCAAGTTCTAAAGTGACGGGTATCAAGCTATCACACCCCGTTCTAATATACCTCAACTAATCACAATATCTAGTTCAGTATTTTGACCCGTTCGGGGTCTATCAGCTACTGTCGCCCGGCTTTCTACCTCGACTACCTCTGCGGAACCTCCATTGGGAATCTCACGCTGGTCCATTACGCTCTATATCCTCCCTCCATGTCGACCTCGTCCCATTCGCTCAAGAACCGGTCCCTCCCCCTTCCACAGACAACACTTCAAGCAGCTCGCCCAATCTCTCAAGGGTGAAGAGTGAGGATTCAACAGCAAGTGGCGATGATGGTTTTCGGACACAAGCATTAGGGCAGGCGGCAGTAGCAGAGAAACCAGAGTCTCGTTCAGACGCTGCGCCCAAGCCAGTTGTCAAGGAGCGAAGGCACCAGATACCAGGGTTACGGCAGACGCCATACCTGAAAGTCTTTTTATTACGCTGCGACGATAATGATACCTACAAAGCGCAAGCTCGCAAACAGGTGCGAGAATGGATCAAGGAGCACACTCCGCCTACGCAGAGCACTACAAAACAAAATACACAAGAGAACCATGATGCCTTCGAGTGGCTTATCATTCATGTGGTGGTACCGAATACAGCGGCAGCAACACAACCGAAAATAAGCGGGAAAGGTTCGGAAGGGAGTTCTGGATCTACTACAGAGAAGGCCGCGACACGTTGGAGAGGAGGTGGATCATCGACCCTGTTGGAGAAGTTACGCGCAGATTTCAATGGCTCATCGAGAACTGCGGTTGATCGGGTTGCTCAAATTCGTATTGGCATTAACGATGTGCCTTACGAGATGCTGCCCCGCGTTGTGCCAGCCATTCCAGGTTCATATACCGAATCGCCGCAAGAAAATGAGAATGCTTGGTTGGATCTGCTTATGAAATTCAAATCGCTGATTCTAGCGTCCTTTGATATGCGTGTGAGTCAGTATGAAGAGGATATTCGTGAGAAAGATGCCCAGCGAACCCTGCCTGGCTGGAACTTCTGTACTTTTTTCGTACTTAAGGAAGGATTGGCAAGAGGGTTTGAAAGCGTCGGCCTCGTTGAGGATGCCTTAGTAGGGTATGATGAATTGGCAATAGGTCTTGATGCGATTATCACGGAGCAAGCCACCTTAGGCTCAGGCGCTGAACATGGTGGATCTTTTCTGCCTTTTACGGAGGATTTGAAGCAACAAGCGGAACGAGCGAAAAGTGCGATACTTAAAGATATGGGTGATGGGTCAGACACTGTCGAGACGGATGACCCCATTGACCTGCAGTCCAGCTCAAAGCACACCGACAACGAGATTGACGAGATACCGCTAAACGCAGTCAAAAAACGATATCGAGAACTTATACTGTCGAACGATATCTCCATCTTTGACTTTCGTTGCTACATATTTGCTCGGCAGTTGTCACTATTGCTTCGCCTCGCAAACGCTTGGTCGTCTAAAGAGGAACTGCTTGCAAAACTCAAAGAGCAGCGAGAGTCCAATCTGCAAGGAGTAGCTGCTCGACTCCCTGCATCCCAGGTCTCGGAAGACGTGGAGAATCTTGCGACCCTTGCACATGTATGTAAGAGGTCCATGGACTTCGTTGCTTCTATTGCACGTATTATTCGGGATGATATTTGGGCATCTCAGTCAAAACGGAAGAAGTCTGGTGAGGTAGAGGATGAGAAGGCAGATTTTGTCGTAGAGCCAGACCCAATAATGTCGCAAGTAGTAGACAACATCGCGTCCTCCTTTACATTTGCGGTGGCACAACAAATCCTAGCTCAAACATCCACAAAGTCTCTGCCCATTCCCCCATCGACGCTGGCACCCCCAAGCGCTAAAATAGGCCTTGATGGGCAGGAGCAAAAAGCTGCTATCCCTGAGCCAAAAACGATGATGCATCCTGCTCGAAGTAGCTCCCTTGCTCAGCGTCGTTCGCCTGTTAGAGAGCCCACAGGCGCTGCAGCTTTCCCGGCCAATCGGAGATCCAGTGTTCCAGAGCAAGGCGCTGTTTCGACACCTTTCCTGAAAAATGGACTAGAAGATCTCGCAGCCCATAGAGCGGAATTATATCTGTTCTCGAGAAATGTGTTGGCAAGGGTCGGCCAAGAACGTGGATGGAGCGCCGGCTGGGCAGAAGTTGCGGATCACTATGACGACAAGGCGGAAGAGTTGCAAGACGTTGACCTAGATGGGGGTTCTTCTGGGGGGGAAGAAGCAGTCTCCGTGGTTTCTCCAAAGCCTACACCTTCCTTACATGGCATCGAAAGTAAACTGCTGCGAACTGCTGTGGATAGCAAGGATGACTTTTTTCGGCTCTACGAGACTCTGACGGATAAAGCCCTCCGCCATTATACAGTGGCGAACCGTACGCACTCTGTTCTGGCAAATATGGCTGATCTAGCAGTTCTCAAATATCATCTGAATGATTTTGCAGCTGCGGCTTCGTACTTCTTTCGTATGACTAACTCGTATGGCAAGAACGGATGGGATCAAATAGAATTGCCGTTGCTCGTCATGTATGCGAAAAGTCTCAAAAAACTTCAACGCAAAGAAGATTACGTCCGCGTTGTATTAGAGCTTTTAGGGAAGGTTGCTGCTACTGAGAACGCGAAACAGATTCGAAAATCGACTCTACGAATCCGCAGTCCCTCAAGCTCTAGCAACGAAGAGCCTGTGTCTACTTCTTCGTATCTTCATGAGTTGTTGGAAATAACGAAGACTTTTCAACGTGATAGCAGTGTGCCACTGCAGCACTTTTTTGGGCGTGTGGAGGTGGATAGTACCCCTCGATATCACCCAGAGAGAGACAGCTTTGCACTACAGCTTCATCTAAGATATTTGCTCTCAGAAGTGCTCACAATTGAGAAGGCAAGAGTCAAGATCACTGCCCTGTATGGAGACACAAAACGAGAAATTTGGCTTGAAACTACCGGTCCATCAGTCTTCAAGAATGGCAGTGGAGTGCTATTAGTTCAGACCAATGTGAGTACTCTCCATTTCCGTCGTAATCTTGCTACAATGCTAATGTCCTTTCCAGACGATTGTACCGGGCACCTATACCGTTAGTCATATTAGCCTTCACACTAGTAACATCACTCTCAGTTATGAGCATGAGAGTGTTGTTACTATCCCTGGTCAGACCGACACTTTTTTCAAATGCCCAAGACTGCTCATCTATCATCGCGCAGAAGCGTTTGACGTGAAGCTTTTCGCATCAAGATACCTGCATCTAAACCGCAATCGCTCCCTGGAACTCGAGCTCTCATCTGGCTGGAATGATGTGATCAATGGAGAGCTTCATATTCGTGCAGCGACTGCTGGTTTGAGACTTCAAACAAGTGAAGCTAAAGTTTTAAGTGGTACCCTTGAAATCTCCAAGCAAGCTACAGCCGGCGTCGTTCGCTTTGGTGATATGGCTGCTGGTACAAAGGCGAAGCTAAGCGTGCCGTATACTCTTGAACACGACTCGAGTGACATTTCGCTCAGGCTGGAGTTATCCTACACCACTGAGAATGGGACCTTCTTTTTTGCCACTACGCCTACAATGTCTATCCTCCTTCCTCTCGGCGTTAACGTGCAAGACGTCTTTAAGCACAAAGCGCTGTTCTCAAAATTCACAATCTCTTCTGCTACTGCCGACCCCTTACGTCTGCTGAGTTCTCGCTTAGAAAACTCAGATGTCTTCGAAGCACACTGTGGCACCACATTCTCGGACCCTTTGGTTATATTTCCACGTCAGCCTACATCGATGCTCTATAAGATTACGAGATCCACTCGTGCAACACCACCGCCGGGGGCTGGCAAGAGCGTAAAAGCATCCTTGTCGCTCGTGTTGCACTACATATGCCTCGAGGAAGAGATTGAGAATACTGTTACCCGTAGCCTCGAGCAGGCTCTCCAGGATACACCAATGTATCCTTATAGTCGACTTGTCATACCAATCGTCGTCGATGAGCTTCGGGCGCGTTCATCTCCTTATGATCTTGAACGGATCGCAGTTTTGAGTGAAGTCTCAACCTCGGTTCTTTCGACTGTGAGGTGGCGGGACCAGTTCTCGGGCCTTGGACGTACAATGGAGAGTGACCAAGACATAGCTGGCTTGATTTCAGATGGCCTTCAGGCATGGCAGCAACGCACACCAAAGATTCCTTTGATACCTCTTTCCACGGAGGAGGAAACCATTTCTGCCAGTCGGTCCATCATCATTCCTGTTGAGGTTCCTTCCGTGACTGTCGTACACACAGCAGACCTCAAATTGCTAGAGAGCTCGCTATTGCCTACTTCTACGATGATAGCCGCGTCAAACCAACCCCTCTCTGCATCGCTAAATATCAAATGGACCAGAATGTGGGATGCTTCACTCCATCAAGGAAAGGATGGCTCATCTCAGCCAGAAGACGCAAATTTTGTTTACGAGGTTACCGGAGCTTCTGATAATTGGTTGATTGGAGGAAGACGAAAAGGCCATTTCAAGGTCCCAAGTCAGGCTCATGCTGCAGAGAGCAAACAGAAGCTCTCCTTCCCAATTGTGCTTATTCCGTTACGCGAAGGATTTCTACCTTTCCCAAATGTGGATATCAAACCTTCACCAGCAGTAAAGGTCTTGAAGTCAGGAACAGCTGGTCATGAGGAAGATGCTACTCGGACAAAGCCGTCTATTACATGTGAGACGGACCATAAAAATGGTGGAGAGACTATCAGGGTGATAAGTGATGCGCAGAAAACAACTGTCTCCTTGGATGCCAGTGGTCCTCAAGGTGGCGCTATGCTATTAGAAAGCGAATGGAGGGGAATGAACAATAAAGCTGTTCTCGGGTGAGCAGAAAGAAAAGGGTTGACATACCAAGGGGGCGGGGCCAGCAGCCCATTGAAATGACCAGGATTCGTGGGGGTGGGACAATTTCCCAGCTCTCTGGACCTTGGAACGTGGTGGCAGGATGAGGCTATCGTGTTTCATACCGTTAGCCCATATTAAATCCCAATCTTTACCGTCATCCTACATATACGGAGTACACACTTGTCAGGTCACGATAACGCTATGTATGAATGGAGAAATAGAGCCCCAAAATCATGCACCTTGAAGAGATTAACTAGCACGAGCAACTGGAAACACATAGCAGGCGTGAGGGAAATAAAAAAGCGCTTTTCACGCAAGCAGCTGTGATAATAATAGCACCAAATATACACGTATTCTATAGGAGTACTTGTACGTTAATCTCAGTCCAAAGATTCCTGAGGGGTCGTGACTTAGGGAAGGATCGCCAGAAAGGGTATAGATCCTCAAGTCTTGGTGCCAAGCCTGAGCTACCAACACTTGCGTTCAGCTTACAAAGTGAGAAGGCAAAGGCCTCTTCAAAGAGTATTCCGTATTCCGTACAGTGCGAGCTGTTTATTAGTTGGGTGTGCCACGCGGTAACTACTACCGGTAACCAGCCTCAAGGAGTCAAGGCTTGATCCAGGTCAACCCCGCCATGCGGCGACTGCGAGGGAGGGGTCGGTCCCGCCTACGTACTGGGCGTATACTATACGCGGTATAGTATACGATGGAAGGTTTTGTACTCCCAACACAAATAGAAATACATAACAACACCATAGCAAAAGCTACCGCCACCTGATATCATTATTCCCCTTATCAACGGGCATCAGCGCTGAGAGTGGGATTGTCCTGCAGTGTCCTGCATATCTACCTGGTGTACCCTGCTAATATGCGGGGTCTTGGTATCACAGTGGGATTGAAGTATGGGGGGTATGGCAGGTCAGAGGGACAATTTGGGCCAACCTCCAAACTATCAAATATATCAAAGTACTAATTTTGAAGTGACCTGGCTCCCTACCTAATATATTAGTAAAGTAATATATAATCTAAATACACTATATTATGCCTAACTTATAAATATATTCTTTTTATTATTACTATATCTAATTATCAAGTGAATATTTCTTTTAGGGAGCGTTATCCCTCTAAAGTGAAAAGGCTTAAATTAGTAGAGGTAGGGTGGGGGTGTAGTAAATTAAGCGATAAATTTATTTTTAGTTGCATCGCGTCGCGTCGCGTTATATCGCTAGAATTTCACTTTTTGCTATACCTAACTTAGAGATCTATATCCCATACTAAAAAGTCAAGCCTTTGCCTAGTAATTACCTAGTTGTTTTTACTACCTGCATAGAATATTATAGAGTTTTTCTATTATTAATTTGTTATCCCCTAGCCTAAGTATATATAATAGAACTATAGAGAGGGTGCGGGGCACGTGCTACGGACACTCCTGCAGACTACTCCGCGCAGTGCATAAATTAAGGTTGGCCCAAATTGTCCCTCTGACCTACCTTAGGGGGGGAAGCCTGGTAGGGCAGGGCAGGCCGCCGCTACTGTACCACAGCGTCCACAGCGTGAGATGGCTCGGGGAAGCCGCCTGATAAAATCAAAATCAAGTGATCACTGATAAGCAGGTCCTGGCCTGGCTCCTGGGTCTTGCTACTATCTTTTGTACTGTAGGATTTCCCGTGCCTTACTTATTATTGTTGGATCGCGGGTCGTTTAGAAAATATTCATAAAGACCACGCTTCCCATGTTTTGAATTACTTTCTCTCCCTCCCTCTGTGTTTTGTGCAAGAAATACCGCCAAGATGGATGATATCAGGAAGAACAGTGCTGTGGCGGGAGACAAATCCGACGACAGTGAGAAGGTCCCGACGTATGATGTCTCTGATGGCGATAGTGGTATCATCGTTGTTTCTGATCTCAAGCGGAATCTCTCTGGTCGCCACATTCAGATGATTACAATAGGGGGATCAATTGGAACTGCGTTGTTCGTGAGCATTGGAACTGGCCTTGTGAATGGAGGACCGGGGAGTTTGCTCATTGCCTTTATTCTTTACTGTTTCTTTTTGGCGACGGTCAATAATTGTATGGCTGAGGTGGGTTGATATTTTCATACAAATCTGTCCAAAGGGGGAAGCTGGGAGCTCGGGAGCTGTTCAGGAGCTCGTATGCTAGCTCCCAAGACGACTCCCTCTCCAGGCGGTTGACTTTGTACTATGCTAATTCGCTTGGCAGATGACTGTGTTCATGCCGGTCAGTGGCGGGTTCATTCGGATGGGTAGTAAGTGGGTGGATGAATCGTTCGGCTTCATGTTAGGGTGGAACTTTTTCCTCTATGGTAAGTTTGACAAGAGGGGCTCCAAAGTTCTGGTCTGATCGAGATTCAGAGGCTTTTCTTATTCCTTGGGAAATCAGTGCATTGAATTTGGTGTTGACCTTCTGGCGAGATGATATTCCAGTGGAGGCTGTATGTGCAGCTTGTATTGTACTTTATGCGTGAGCCGAATCCCGTGTTCTGTATTGGACCAGACTTCTGACCTGAACAGAACTATCAACCTCTTCGCGGTGAAGTGGTACGGGGAGTCTGAGTTTTGGTTGTCTTCTGGCAAACTGCTCCTTATTGGCTTGTTATTTTGCTTCACCTTCATTACCATGGTGGGCGGGAATCCTAAGCATGATGCATATGGGTTCCGATATTGGAGAACGCCGGTATTGAAACTTGTCTACTACTCCATTCTTCGGTCACTAATAACTCGGCCATCACTAGGGAGCATTTGCGGAATACGTTACAACAGGATCGCTAGGGAAATTCGAGGGTTTTTTGGCTGCATTATGGCAGGCTGCGTATGTTCATCCTACGTGATTTTTGTTGGGATGAAAGACTAACTAGCATGTCAGCTTCACAATTGTCGGTCCAGAATACATTGCGATGATGGCAGGCGAGGCCGCACACCCACGTCAGACTCTCAAGAGGGCCTTCAAGACAGTTTATATTCGATTCGGGATCTTCTTCATCGGAGGTGCTTTAGCTTGTGGCATTGTAATCCCGTACAATGACCCAAATCTAATTGCCGTTCTCAATGGAACTGGCTCTGGAACCGCTGCCGCCTCCCCATATGTTATTGCTATGCAAAACTTGGGTATTGGTTTCCTTCCGCATCTTACAAACGCACTGTTGGTCACCAGTATTTTCTCAGCCGGCAACTCATATGTGTAAGTCATGGAACACATCCTCTCACCATAAATGTTTACGTCTATTGATGCTTTCACAGTTTCTGTGCCTCCAGAACTCTCTATTCTCTGTCACTAGACGGCCACGCTCCAAAGTTCCTCAGAAAGTGTACCAAGAATGGTGTTCCAATCTGGTGCTTCTGCATTACCATGATCTTCCCTTTCCTCAGCTTGCTGACCATCGGGAGCGGTTCCGCGCAGGTCATCACATGGCAAGTCCTTCTTTACGTCGAGCGAAACTTCTTACTGATCCTTTCCAGGCTTGCCAATCTCACCGAAGCTTCTCAAATGATCGACTACATCTGCATGTGCACCATCTACATATTCTTCTACCGCGCCATGAAAGCGCAAGGCTACGACCGCAAAGACCTCCCGTATATCGGCTGGGCACAACCTTACTGCGCCTGGTTCGGTCTGGTGACCATGATCTTCACCGTCACCTGTTACGGGTACACGGTGCTCCTTCCCGGCTGTAAGATGGACCCCCTTTTGTTCGAAAAAAAAAAGACTATTCTAACGAAACAATTTAGGGTGGGATATAGGAACCTTCTTCTCATACTACACCATGGTCTTCGCCTGCCCCGTTCTCTACGTAGGCTGGAAGGTAGTCAAGAGGACAAAGATCATCAAACCTGCGGAAGCGGACTTGGTTTGGGAGAGGCCCGCTATTGATGAGTATGAGGCTAATGTTTTGGAACCGTTTGTGGGGTTTTGGCAGGAGGTTAAGGTGATGGTCGGGCTTGGGAAGAAGGCTGAACATGTAGAGTAGAGTAGAGTAGAGTAGAGTAGGGTGTTTAAAAGTTTTTGGGGTGGGGTTTTGTAAATTGCAGCCAAGAATATCATCTCAAGTACTCAGTAAGTGCTTGTTGGTAGATGACGAATAAAGAAATCAAGTCTAGA
This sequence comes from Lachnellula arida, assembly GCA_007821475.1. NCBI lineage: Eukaryota > Fungi > Ascomycota > Leotiomycetes > Helotiales > Lachnaceae > Lachnellula > Lachnellula arida. Next base: position 50,481 of record QGMF01000117.1, read on the forward strand.
GGAAGGAGGGCATATCGTGTGAAGACCTAACTTCAGGTTCCGATCTAAGAACTTTGTCTACCCCACGACGTTTCACCTGAAAACCATTAACCATGGCTGTTGAGGACGAAAGGTTTTCCTTCAGCGACGTTAAAGACTGGACCACCATGGACTCGGAATCTGACTCAAGACCAAAACCCCCGTATAAATATAAGATGCCTAGTTCTAGCATTTAACCCGTGATTACTTTAGTCTATTGAGCTCTGCATTGCAGAGAAGTCACTTTCTTCCTATCTATACTGGCTAGGTACAGCTGCTTGTTGAGTCACTACTATTCGTTGTCCTTGCATCTATACAATGGAAGGGGGCGCCTGACAAATCGGTCGAGGAACATCGAGGAGCCGTCGCTCTTGAGTAGCTTCAGTGAGAATTCACTCATGCATTGCACCACATATAAATTAAATCGCGCAATTCAACTAAGATATTCCAAAGGTCAAAATACAAGGCGCACCGAAAGTCAAAATTTGCTTTACTCAGTTAAATACGAGGGGACTCGATGTATATTCAAAGCAACAGCATGTCTGTTCAATAGAAACCCTTAAATTCGTATCCATAAGTTGAGCGAAGAAGCAAGGTGAGTCGAGTATTTACCATAAATCCCGTCGCTTCAATCATAATTTTCATACCTCACTCCATGCTCCCCGCACGATATCAAATCCGGAAAATATCCCCAGCCTACCTCACCTCAGCTCAAACCCCAATAACCACAGCACCATCACCCCAGATCCCAACGACGCTCATGGCGAATCCAAGACCGGCAAGCACGGTCGTCGCAATCTGCCTCTTCATAAACCCCTCCATCTGCTCCCGCACTTCCTCTCCATTAACATCCTCCTCCGTCTCCTCCTCACTCACCGTCCCCTCACTATCCCTATCACTAGCGCCCAGGACCTCGTAACTCGCATCCATCTGCCGCCCCTTACCCTTCCCGTCCCTCTTCGGCGCGGTCTTCTTGGCGCGCACCGCCGGTTTGAGCACGAGTTCGGGGAGCCCGGAACAGGCGACGATGAGGGTTGTCCAGAGCAGGTAGGGGTGTTTTTGGCTCCGTGGCGAGAGCAGGTAGGCGAGGAGGAAGGACGCGCTGGAGATGCTGGTGAGTGCTGTTAGGTGGTTGGGCGAGAGCGTGGACAGGCTGGTGAAGGCGCGCGAGGCGCTGCTTGCGGAGGGGAGGGCGAGGAGGTTGGGACTGTGAGGGTGCTGAGTGTGTAGGAGAGGCCCTGGGAGAGTTGCTTTGTTAGCTGTCTGTGGCAATACGAGAGGGGCAATGGGCGGGGGGCGAGGGGAGGGGCATCATCGTACGGTGAGTAGGCCGAGGGAGACGGTTCCCACGAACTTTAGAGTCGAGACCTTTCTGGACGCCATGGTGCGGATTGAAGTCAGTGTAGTGTATACTCTTCAAGACGCAGTTGCACAGGATTGAGGCGGGTGGTTGCTTTTTGTTCAATGCGGAGCGTTGGGCGGCAACACTGACGCAGAGGGACGCTTGGTTGTCCTGGCCTGGATTGGATTGGATTCACTATGAGCTGGTTGGCTGGACCAATTGACCAATCAATCTGCTCCAAACTCCAAACCACCGATCGATCCGATTCCGATCCTTCCAGCGGTGAGCCGAGCCGAGCCTCGGTCTACCCCAGACTTCTAGGTACAAGTACATATTTGGACTTTACGGCCGTGAACTACCAAGACCATTCAGTTAATAAGTTCTACAAACATAACGTATTAAAACCTCAGTTCTCAACCGTATGTGACTCTTAATTTCATCAAATTCTGCCACTTCCACAGGATCTCTTCAAAAACAAACCTCCAAATGGCCCTCCCAAGATCCGACTATCTCTCCAATGTCTGGAAAGACGGTATCTTTGGTAAGAGCTCAACTCTACCCCTCCTCCCACTGCTATACCTCTACCAAAGCTAACCTTCCACTTCATCAGACAACAAAGTAGTCTTCTGTACTGGAGGCGGAGGCTCCATTTGCAGTACACAAGTGCGAGCTCTCGTCCACCTCGGAGCCAACGCCTGCATCGTCGGCCGCAATGTCGAGAAAACAGAAGCCATGGCCCGCAGCATAGCCACTGCACGAGAAGGAGCAAAAGTAATAGGAATCGGCGGACTAGACGTGCGGAAAATCGAGACTCTAGAGAAAGCCGTAGAGCGAACAGTCCAAGAATTAGGAGGCATAGACTTCGTCATGCAAGTCCCCCTCCCGCCCCCAATACATGCATCCATACGTCGAGAACAAGCATGCAAACCGGAAACTCCAACCCCAACTAACTTGCTTGAAACAGTGCCGGAGCAGCAGGCAACTTCCTCTCCCCCATATCCAACCTCTCCCCCAACGCCTTCAAGACCGTAATCGACATCGACACCATCGGCTCCTACAACACCCTCAAAGCCACGATCCCGCACCTCGTCGCATCCGCGGCAAAACACCCCAACACAGCCACGAACCCCGATACAGGCGGACGCATCATCTTCATCTCGGCGTCGTTCCACTTCACCGGCATGCCGTTGCAGACCCACGCCGCGGTTGCGAAAGCAGGCGTCGATGCGCTGTCGGCGAGCGTGGCGCTGGAATATGGTCCACGCGGTGTGACATCTAATATCTTGACTCCCGGTCCAAGTGCGTGTTTTTCTTTCTTCCTTTCCCCCTCCTCCCCCGAAACTGTTCGAATCAGCATCATCAAAATCTGAACTAATCAATACCCCGTAGTCGCCGGCACAGAAGGCATGGAAAGACTAGGCAACAAAGCAGCCGAAGCCTCCGGAGCAGCCATGCGCTCGAACCCCCTCCAGCGCTACGGCAGCGTCAAGGAAATCGCAGACGGAACCGTATACCTCTTCAGCGACGCTGGGAACTACGTGAATGGAGAGGTCCTCGTTATCGATGGCGGTGGGTGGAGATCGCCTGGGAGCTTCGAGGCCGGGTCGAGGAAGTATCCCGATTATCTGCTGGATGACTCTTTTGCGCGAATGTCCCTTTTGGAGCGTAAGTCTAAGATATAGTTCATCTACCTAGGTATATTACGATGTTTTGGGCTGGAGTATGCAATTACCCGTTTTCATGGGCGGGAGGCTCGTGATATCTCGCTTTGCGCGGGATTCAGGTGAAGTAAGACGCCCTGATTCAGCTACTAGGACTTGTGCAACACAAATCTGCTTTAAACAGATGGTTTGACGCATTTATAGAGTTCTAAGTTCAGTTGCTATTACTTGGAATTCTGGACTGACTGTTCTGTTGCAACTGAATGGGTCATCCATCGCCATCCTTTCTCTCTTTTACAGGGCGAAGAGGTGTGAATGTGGGATACTGTAGCTAGTGAATAAACATTGCCATGAACGAGGTGAATTTTTTCTTTTGATTTCAACATTCTGTTGAACTAATCTAAAACATCGCTGAACGGTCAAAACCACATGCAGCGGTTGTAAGATGGCCTGCAGTCACGCTTCCAACGCCGTTCGTTCTAAAAAGTTTTGTGTACCCTTAATACATTTCCCCGTATCCCCATGCATCCCCATAAATCCCCATAAACCCCCGTATATTCCCCTTACTCCTCAATAGGGTATATCCCCTGCAAAATTTTCCAGCACCACGATGCAATCGGATCACTGCTCTTCAAATCACGGATCCAATCCAGCATCAGACCTATCGAGATATTCGCATCGGCTTCAAAGGTGGGCCCGCACATGTTGGTGCGTATGTTTTGGAGCATCACGTTGTGGCGTGTCATGTGGAAGATCAAGAGGATGCCGAGAAAGTTTTGAGACCAGCAGAACAGGTAAGGTATTAATCTTTTTCGACGGGAGACGGGCGACATGGTCAGAGGCCATTTGAGACACGCCTAGTGACGAAGTTAGTTTAGAAATGCAGGGGTGAAAATACATATAGCGTTGTGCAGCTGAACGTACCCGCAAACATTCCGCAACCCCCTCTGCATCGTCTTGTGTAACCTGTTCCGGGAAATGCAACACCTTGTAGACGCAAGGTCGGTAAGCCATGTATTTTGCATAATAGTATCTTGTTCGCAGCAAAGCTACTTGGATGTCAAAGAGATATGGGTAGTCTTCTGGCGCCTCATCCAGGTTCGTAGAAAAGAGATGTCGCTGCGAATAACTCTTCTCGTGTGATAATTCCGGGTCAATTGCTTGATTGTAACCTGCATTGTTCCCCTGAGGAGATGGGAAGGCTGCCGGTCTGTCCTCTGCCCATTGAAGGTTTTCAGGAAGATTGCTTCGCCATTGTGCAAGCTCTGAACTTATCTGCTTTAATGAGCTGGCCACGGGGCTGCCTAGGGATGTCGACGGTGTATCCGTACTACTTTCCGTGGCTGTGTCATCTCAGTAGATGTCCCTGGCTAACATAAGGCTTGGCATAACTTACAAATGGTTTTAATTATATCAACATGAAGATTTGCACAAACCCGGGTCAGCGCTAACAGTGAGGAGTAATGTGATTCGAAATTTGAAGTCTTGTTTGCTCTATCGTCTGCTTCACAAAAGGGCTGTTTGAATGCCGGCAGACCCACTTGTTGTTCCAAGTTAATAATCCCCGTGAGCGGTAGATCAAGCTCGAGATGTAAAGTCCTACAACATTTTAAGCGAGATTCGAGAAAGGGGGAAGATGCTTAGGTAAACGCACGTCTCCATCAATGCGCAATGCCAATACGCACGTTTGATAAGATCTCCTTTAGGGGAGCTCCAGTCTATTAGATTGCTACTTCCAATCAGTAAGGCCAGGTAATTAGGTTGGGAAATAAAAGCGTACCAACTGATCATGACTTGACAAGCTGATGAGGCTGAGACTGTCAATCTCCAGAATTCCTGATCGAAAAATGTGAGTCTAGAACTGATTAGTGCTCCTAGGACTAGGCGCTTACCACATGGCGAGAGCAACACTCGTAATATAGTCTGTTTGAAAGTATGAGCTATTTGCCTTATGTTGTCAGGAAAGGGAATGTAATCACGCTGCTAAGGAGAACACTTGAACATTTTCAAGGTTGCAGTCGGTAAGTATAAAACCCATACGCTTTCTTGCCTCGTTGAACAATGCGAGACCTGGCGGCCTTTTATCTGTTCCCCCCTTGACACCACTGGCGCGGGTACCATGTCGTTCGATAGACTCTCCTTGAGACCCTTCCAGAGCCAATTCGCCAAGCGCGAAGACCAGGAGTGCAACGACCGAATCCGTATCACCATCAAAGCCTTCTGTTTGCACTTTCGTTAAAGTATCCGAAATAAAGTTTTGCCTGTCCATGAATGGATATATAAGATTGAAGGAATCGAAATAAGCAGTTGCTAACCGCAACATCGTGTTTCGAGTCAAGTCAGGAAAGGTATTCCTTATGCCCCCTGCTACCCTAGTTGCTTGAGTTTGCATACCGACGAACGGTTTCTCAGAGAGAGTTTCATCAAGCGGTAAGTTGGGAGTGCCCTTCTGCATCCGAACTATGAATGCAGAACCCTCATTCCGAAGACTATTCAAGTCCCCAACAGTCGACGGTACCGTTTGTAAGAGGAGTTGGGAAATAGCGGGCCACATAAGCATTTTATGAGCCGCAGAAGCATGTTTATATTGCCCGTCTCCTTTACCAAGTAGGGTATTATACTGATACTGTGACCGTTGATCCATAGGCGATGCATACGAGGTGGACTCGGTAGTTTCATTACCGAAAGATGGCTGGCTGGAAGGGGATGGCTGTGGTGGGCCGAAGCCTTGGGGCACAGGGGCTCTAAGAGGAATTCGATCGACTTTGCCTTCTAGAGTTTTTAGACGATCGAGAATTTCAACGAGTGTCTTGTCCTTCCTAAAAGAAAACCAACTCGTAAGTCCAGGCTAATGGCAAATTCATCAGGTAGTGACGAGGTCCGATTCGGACATATTGGCCTTCTATAGCCAGCTATCACACTTACTTTGTCGGTTGCGGGTCTCTGTACCTGCATTCTAACTTCATCCGCTGGCATAAGCCACACTTGGGTCGTTGCTCGTCGCATTTCTGTTTCCTCGATCGACATGTCTCACAGGCCTTTCAACGGTCAGTCCTAGAGCACACACACATATAGAATCGACAGTTCTTGGCAGTCCGTGACAGCATCAGCGTGGTGGGTGGGGTACAACTGGCGATGCTGCGAAAGAAATCGAGGCTTACTTGGGTTGCGATGGCTCCTCTCTGGGCTCTTGTCGCTAGAGGGGGGTTGGTGGACGATGTCGGACTTGCCGAGTCCATGGCTCATTTCGCAGCGAGTGTGTATTCTACTCGTACGAAATAAATGCCTGAACCTTAACTGCGACGTGGGGTGATTGGAGGAGCCCAGGCCAATGTTGGGGCCTTTGTCCGGGGGCGAGGTGGGCGTAATCAATGTACAACGGGCCTTGCGATCATCTACACCTCTGCAGGAACACAGAGGTGCACTGTTGCTGAATCAGGCCTGTTATTCTCTGGTTCTGCCCTCTCTTTTTTTCCTTGCTGTCTTTGGTTGCAAGCCTTTATCGCGACTTAACTTTTCTTTGGCTGGCGGGCGGGCTGGCAGATACTTGAACAGTCGTGCGGATCGGCCGCTGGCATTGCAGGCAGGAGGCGAGCACTTGATAGATGACGGCGGCAATGCTTTCTGGGAGGTGTCCGCTGCGCAGTGCGTATGGGTATGCGTATTCGTATGCGCAGGAAAGAAGGGCGCCTGTGGAATTTTAGAAGATTATTGCTGCCAAATGAAAAGTTGGGGTGGATTGGTGAGGTTCTTCATGGAGGCAAGCCCGACTCCGTCTCTTCAGGTGGAGGTGCCGATTTAAAAGGACGATGGAAGGTACCTTGTCTCGATAGCCATAGATCAGCAGCCCACAGTACAACCAGAGCTGATCGAGCGTGAACGTAATGGTAATGTTTTTTGCCATTGACGTGTGCATAAGTATATATATATATACATATGTATGCAGGAGCCGGAGCATGATCAGGAAACATACCATAAGGTATATGGTTGGTACCTATCATCCCTATAGGTACCTACCCATCTAACATGACCCGATCTGACTATTCAGTAGGAAGGAAAGGGTCCCAGAGAGATACACAGACCGATCTTGAGCCTGAGTCCTGAGTCCTGAGTCCTGGGTCTTGAGATGTCTCTTTTAGGTCGTGGCAATGCCATGTAATGCCCGAGACGAACTGAACCGATACTGTCCGTCCGTCCGTCCGTACTGAACGCTTCGCTATTACTACTCGGATGACGCCTCCGTTCAAGAATCATACTATACTCTCCCTCGGTGCGGTAGGTACGTGGTAGGTAGTAGATCTGGTGTGGATATGGATGTCGAGGCGGCTCTACACCGTCGCCGTCCTTTTTGTTGGGATGATCCGCCGAGGTTGACTTCAGTGAAACGAAGCCTTTCCTGCCCCGTGTTTTCGATTTGCACACACAAACACCAGCGATGACGGCAGACAGCCATGATTGCGTATTCTGGACCTCGATCGGATCCAATATCCGTTCAGGAAAATGAGCTGAGCTTGTGGCGAGGGCACCATCCGGAGAGCTCCTATTGTCCACATTTTCCACGGGTGTTCGCTGCTTTTCGGCCTGACTTGACGGATGCAAAATCCGCGCGAATCAGGAAATGAGACAGACAGACACACAGACACAGACTTCACGACGTAAACAACAAAACCCCCGCGGAAAAGCCATGGGGAAAAAATATACTCTACGGAGTATTCATCCTACTACAGAGAGAATACCGTGGTAGTAATTGGTGTATGATAAATATAACAAAAGGTCTCAATTCAATGGGCACTCCTGGGAACTTCAAAGGAGCTACGGACCAGCGCTCCAGACCAATTGAAAGGATCACTACTTAATAAAAGAGTCCGGGACAAAGATGACATCGCTGCAAACCTCTTCTGGTTTGATATGGAATGTTGTGTTATCTCATACGACCATTAATGCGGTAGTAAGTGAATTACTGGACAGCAGCAAACCGCGGGGGGTTTGTCTTTATTCCTACTTGAAAGAGCCGTGCTATAGATGACCCCAGACCATTAGTCTTGCGCGATCTGTAGATAGGAACTCAATATCACTTTATGCTTCCCTATCTTGATTTGCTACTTCTAATGAACATCGTGTCTTTGGTCAAATGTCAACTCCTTGCCTTCCTATCCTAGAACCCTTGTTGCCGGTGCCACTTCTCTTTCCATCCTGGAAAGAATGGGTTTTCTGCAAGCGTAGCCGGGTTCCATTCTTCCTCGTCCGGATTCTCTGGCCGTACCAACCCTTTCTCAACCTGCTCTCTAGCATATTTCTCCAATTCCGGGATACAGATGTGCTCTACGTGCCAGGTACCTTTGTATTCCATCAGGGTCTTCTTCCCCTCCTTCAATATCTTCAGACACAGCGCAGGAATATAAGGCTCATCTCTAAATTCTTGAACAGGGGTGAACAATGCTGTGAAGTTAAAGACGATCCCTCCACTGAGAGGCAGTCTTCGCAGGGTTTGCCAGTCGACCCTCAAATTGCACTCCTCGATGCTCAAGTCTGCATTCTGGATGTCGCGAAGCTTTTCGTGCGGGTGACCGGGCGGCATGAATAATGGAGTTCCTACCTCAAGACCTATATCGAGATCTCGGAGTCAGCATTGCCTGATATGGTAGATTTTGGGGGTTGGAAAAGTGTTCCACGTGGTTGAGACAATATTTCACGAGTAGTTGGTTCTCATAAACCACTCCTAAGACGCCCGAGAAGGAAATATTCCTCCGAAGAGGTTACTCACCCCAGCTGCCGCGTTGTATCGGTGCATGTGTTGGCATCTTGCTAAAATACCGATCCATGCTGAGAGACATTTTTTCCTTGTAATCAGGAATAGGCTGGTGGATCTCTTGAAGTGACATGCCAATCTTGGTGCCAACGTTCCAACCAAGGGAACTGCATATAAGACCTGCTCGGAAGTAGTACATGCCGTCTTTCTCATTTCGAAGTACAATTCCAAAGTCCTCTGGGACATTGTTCAGTAGTACATGCAGCGGATGTATACTTTTGATATCCGTGTCCGTTTGTAGGAGTTTGTTATGGAAGGTGCTCTTGTCTGAGGATAAGGAGAAGTAGAATGGGTATCTTGCGCAGTAGAACTGGAGGCACATCTCCATGAGCTCTTTGCAAACAAGCTCAGAACCGGGTAGAAAGTCGAGGACTTTGCTACCGTATTGCCTGAAGAGCTCTTGACGCTCTTTCACACTCGATGCATATTGATTATCGACTTCTAGCCACCAATCCGGTTCTATCTTGTTAAATGCTACTCATGAATTAGCAACTGATAACATAATGTTTTAGCTTGACTTACACATTGTCTGGTGGTAGGCCCATCTGAAAGGTCGGTAAGGTCTCGGGAGGGCTTTCGTTGGATCAAAATTTGTGTATGGCTGAACATCAATATCTTGAAGTCAGCATTGCCTAACGTTGTATGGTTCGGAAATGGGAGCTTGTTCCAAGAGCTCTGAGACATTGCTCTGGAGATTTCCAATATGGGAAACCTTGCTCCAAAAGGTGACATACCGTTGGTAGTGGAACTCCGCTTAAAACATCGTAAGCTGGGAAATCACCCATTGCTTTTATTTCCGCGGTAGAAAATCCAGTTGGTGTATACTTTGGGGAAGCATTCTGGAGGTCGTAAGCACGGGTAGTTGGCAATGCTTCCTTGAGGAGGATCTCAGCCCCGGTGTCTTTCGCTAGTAGGATCTTTGCATTTTCTGGAGATGCTGTCTTAGCAAGCTCTGGAAGAACTGATCTTCTCGACGGCGGGAAAGAATTGACGAAGTCAGTACTGGATGTAGGCAAAGAGGAACCTTGGCTGCCTCCAGTCTTCTTGTCCGGGGAAAAGGAGCGGGGTGGCGTTGAGGCTCCAGAAGCACGCTGGCGATGGATATGGAGTCTTTCCAAGACAGCCGCTCGCTGTTGTTTTCCCACCACAAGTATTGCTAGGGAAGACAATAAGAAGAAGGCCCCAAGGCTAACGTGCCATTGATCCAGCATGGCAGTGAAGATGCTCATGACGTTGAAATTGAACTGGGGTGTGCGGTTGGATGATGGTAAGTAAGATCTCAAGAGACGTGGATGTTGCAAACTGTCGATAGAGGTGATTAAAAGGACAGAATTAACGAAGACCTGGGTGAATTAGTAATTGATTCGGTATTCGTTTCACTGGTTGACTGACTGGGATTGGTTCACTGAAAGATGCATCTATCTGCTTCTGATCGAACGTGATGTACCTGCTTGATCAGATTGGCGGAAAGGGAGAGTCTTGAAGAATGGAAGTCAAGACCTGCCTCCAGGTAGGCAGGATGAGAAGAAGCATTTAAGAATTTGTATACATCTTATCGTGGAGTCGCGAAGTAGCGGTAGTTACGATCTAGATCTAGACACTTGCACTGAAAGAGGCAAAAGAACTCGGGCTTTGGCAGACATGTAGCTAAGAATGGGGCAAACCAGGCTGTACATCATGCGAGTCCGAGTAAACGGCGGGGAAGCGAAGCCCGCCCCTGCCCCTCCAGATACAGTAGCGCTACGCAACGCTACCAGAGACACACACTGCAGCTCGGCTTGTCACTATACTTACCTAGGTACCTACTGTATGTGCACAGTCGGCGAATGGAAACATCTGCTTTGTGACAGCGACACAGTGTATCGTAATCTTATCTGTCTGGTATCTGTATACATCCGTATGGTAGGTACATCGATATCCGGGCTGGCAGGCTGGTTAGCAAGACCCCATCAGGGAATGAGGTACATGTCGTGCTCCAGCGCCTTGTTATGCCCGCCTGTGTGGTGGGGTGGGGTGGCGTGGGTACCTATCTCTATCTGCGTCGTTTCCAGGGATTCGACTTCCGTATCGAGGCATTTCAATCTGTCCACATATCTACTATGGCTGCCGCTAGTACGGTCACGTGTACCGCACCCTTCCCTTTCTCCAGGTATGTGTTTGAGCTCATGCTCAGATCTACTGTGCTGGCTATGTATGGCTTTCACTCAGGCCGTAGCATTCGATGTCTAGTGCTGCTGGTGGAACTTGAAGTAACATGAATTATTCAAGGGGCAGCTGCTTCATCATGTCAATAATTGAAGGTCACATTATGAACTGGCGTGAAGTGAATCGTATTAGAATAGAGGGTATATAGAGGTAGTCAAATCTCTCAGCAAGATGAAACTTTCAAAACACAGTGTAACGTCTGAAAGGGTATATAGTCAACACTCAAAGCCACCGCACAGCCAATGTCCCCAGCATTCTACAAAGCCAAGGTCCATGCAGATATACAATAATCGAGACAATACAGACTGACCATGCCTCTTACAAAAACCCTACCCCAAATAAAACACCTTGCTATGCTATGCTATGCTATGCTACCCCAAAAAAACAAAATCAACACGAAGATTCAGAAGAATTGGGCTCATTCTCTAGACGCCGGCAATCTTCTTCCACCGACTGAAAATACCTCCAGAAGCGCTAGGGCCTCTGGATCTGGGTGTAGTTTCAACAAACCCAGAATCTCGGCGGCTCGACCTGCGCCCATCACCCGGACTGCCCTCGCTACTCTTCACGGTCCCCGCGCGACGTCTGTCCTCTCGTCTCCGTCTCCGCTCTTCCTGGTCATCAGCAGCTCCCTCGTCGTACTTGGAGTGTCGTCGCGACTTCCGCAAGGTGCGTCTTGCATTCTCATCCGCAGTAGTGTCATCCACGCCAGCCCCATCTACCGGAGTATCAGGTGGTGGCGGTGCATCTGTGTGGTCCTTGACCCAAGAGTCTGTCCCAGAATGGGGCCATCCAGGTTTCTCCTTCTTACGCTTTGCATCCTTGTAAACGGGACCATCTGCAGGAAGATATTCGGGTTCTGTGCCGCGGGATTTGCTTCCGTTTCGAGGGTCAAAATAGCTGTCCACAGTGGGTGCTGATTTGCGACGGCTACTCTTTGTGGCATCCGAGGATCGCATGGTACGTCGCTCTTCTCGTCTCCTGCGGCGTTCCTCGTCATTTCCATCCATAGTTGACGTCCGTCGGTGAGACCTTCTCCTCCGCTCTGGATCTTCCGTGAGAGGCTCGCCGTCCGTATGGGTAGCTTCTCTCTCGGCTTTTCGGGCACGGCGTCGCTCTGAACGTTCGGCTTCCTTTGCTTCAGCAGCAACACGATCGGCTTCTTCTCGCACTTTCTGTTCGCGTCTAGCTGCGCGTCTCGCTTCCTTCTCTTCTTGCCGTCGAGCCTCTTGTTCTTCCTCTTGCTTACGACGACGTTCACGGCGTTCCTCGTCCTTTGCTTTTCGAGCATCTTCGGCAGCGTTGTCGGCAGCTTCTCGCTCAGCTCGCTTTGCACGTCGAGCTGCCCTTCTTGCCTCTTGATCTTCTTCAGCAGCTCCACCGGTCATTGTCACATCGGCGTCGGCACCAAGCGAGCGGTCCCTAGCTGGTCGTTTGATCTTCCGATCTTCCCGTCGAAGGCCGTGGGCACCTTCGTCGTCGGTCAGAGCAGTACTACGGCGTTTGTTGTCCGGACGGGATTTCGATAGGAGTCCACCAAACATTCCACCAATCCCACCTGCCTTCTTGGCGCTAGAATCAGATCTTTTCAATGATGGCACATTTTCGGATGGGCCTCCGGCATCGACCATAACAATATCATCATCTTGTTGTTTTGCCTGTTTAGAGTTTCTGGCATTAGCAGCTGACTTCCGTCGAAATGGCATATCGCTGTCTCCAGATGGTGGCGGCATTGGCACTGCTGGTGGCGGGGCGCCTCGGAAAATTGGATCTGCAAATACCTTTGATTTTCCTTTCCGGTCACGGCTGGTCTTCACTGGGCTCATGATATCCTCATCACCTCCAACCATCACAATGTCGTCATCATCGAGACCTTGGAAATTGTTAGCTCTGGGTTTGGGGACTTGATTGACGGAATTCATACCACGTGATTTTCTGTGTTTTTCGGATTTGCTTCTCGCCATCTTTCCGGGCGTCAGACCAAGCATCTTTGCAGCTTTTGCGGACATCTCGGGTGGACTTTTCATGTCGTCGGGAGGTGGCGACAGAATACCGTTTCCTTCCGCGACGGACTGTCGACGAGAACTCGTCCGAGTTGTGCTTGATCGTTTTTCCGAAGTAGACTTTGACCTCGACAATGGTGGCGCACTGTTGAACATGCTCGAGATACCTCGTGACTTCGGTGGTCGATCGGCCTTGTCTGATGCCGAGTCTTTGGACGACGATTTCTCTTCTTTCTGGGACTTTTTGCTTGACTTTGATCGCTTCAAATCGGAATCCTTGGACTTCTTCTCGTCCTTTGCAGGATCCTCGGATTTCCGGTCTTTTGATGACTTCTTGTCCTTCTCCTTCTCGTCTTTCCGTGGGGCAGCACCCCATGCGCCCCAAGAAGTGCCATCGCGAACAACCCGAGGACGTTCCTTCTTTGACGACGATTTGGGCTCGGGTGGTGGTGTGAGAGGGCCAGCAGGAGGGCCAGCAGGAGGGCCAGCAGGAGGAGCTTTTTCCTTGGGCGCTTTTTCTTTACTGGATGACTTGCTCTTCTTACTCGGTATGGGTTCAGTGGGCATATCTAGGTCAAGCAAGTCCTCGTCACCGAAATCAGTGGGAAAGCTGCCGGGTACTTCTTTAGTTCTGGACAACTTCTTGGGCAACGGGCTTTTCTCCTCGGCAACTTCCTTGTCTTTTTTGGACGAAGATTTTGCGGTGGTGGAAGATTTGGAC
>QGMF01000118.1:0-64160 GCA_007821475.1 Lachnellula arida
TAATTTATAATGTGCTAGCTGGCGTGAGACATTAAAAGTAGGGCTTCTAAACACTAGCGTTGGACATCTGATTAGTTAAGGAGGGGGCGTATATCAAGGGGGGGCTTCCTTTTCAGGGGGGGACACTGTCGCAATTTATACGGTATATAATATACAATGCAAATTCCGTTGAGCCAAACATGATTCGACCTCCGCATTTTTCCCAGAGCCCTATATGCACGGTGAACTTTTCTTTCAACTGAAAAGGTCCCATCTATCTTCTTTTTCGGCCAGCTCGTTTTTCTGGGTCTCCTCTAGACTATCCTCTTCTCTGTTGTTTTGTTCTTGCCGGAGCGAGTGACGATGACAACATGACTAGCCAATGAGAGTTTTGGGGAGTTTGTCGGTGGCAGTCTCCAGACTGCGTCTATCCGCATAACGTCTATCTCCAAATATCCAGCTGCTCTCTGACCTTGTCCATAACTCTCCTCAGTGAGAGCTCACCTTCTTCGGTAGAGACACGGTACGTCTCCTGAGACAGGAGTGCTTCCCTCACCGAGACAGATACAGCATCCATAATTAATGACTGCATGTTGGGATCGTCATGAGGACTGTCCCTCCTCCCATATCCAGTTCCGATGGAGTTGCCAAGCCCCAAGGATGTCTCGATGACTTTTAGCATACTGGAGCTCAACTCCAGCAAAACTGTGATTTTGACCGAGGGGTTACTTCCCACAATATATCCCCCGAGCTGCAGACTTGGTAGTCCAAGCAGTTCGCTGATCTCGCCTTGTGGTCTGGAGAGAAGAATGTGATGGATATGCAAATATGTCTTTGTCCATACACGGACGAGTAAGATGTATGCATTTACCAACGTGGTTGTGAACATGATATCCCCACGCTTTGCTGGTTTGGGACTTGGGGATGATGCCCCGATCCCGGTTCTATACATAGAGTCGGTCGAGTGTCCCATTCGACTCGACTGTCCCCAACTCCCTTCCCAAGGTTGCGAACCACGAATGGAGGTAGGTGATAGGAGGGTACTCTGAGAGCTAGAAAACGAAGAATGATGCTGTCCCATAATGCACGTTCGCTGCTTGTCACGCTGCTCCTGGCCTGCATCCGCGCTCTTCATCGCCCGAATGATGTCGGAAAGCTTTGCAGTACTGCTCAACGCATTCTCCACTGCCGTGTCAATTCGATGAGGCGATCCAGGCTCTGCCGAGATCAGATGGCTGGAATCCAGAATGGCCAAGTCACCAGTCAATGTTGAGCACAAGTTGAAAAGCATTTGTAGTACATTTGGAGTAGGATCCACGGAGCTCGTCGCAGATGGGAGCGACGACTCGAGATCAATTCTCGAGTCCCCGAAGCATGCCAAATCATCATTGCTCAGTGGTGTTAACATCGACGGCAAATGATTTATTTGTTCGTGTGATTTGGGGCTGGTGGGCCGTGTGCTAGGCTCATCCAACGAGAACCCAAAATCGTGTGAAGAATGGGACATCTTAGACATTATCTTAGCATTTCTTCTCTCGATATGAAAACGCTATTGCTTACAGGGGTACTGATCCCCAGTTCCATGAGATCTATCTGGTTGCCAGCACGTTGCTGGCTGCCCGTTTCTCCTACTTCTGATGATGAATTGTTCGTGGGCGAGCGCTGCTCTACCACAGACTGATGGACAGCGGACTGTGATAAAGCTGCGTGTCTCGCAATAGGCCCACCGGCTCCCAAGCGTTGTGTACTCTGACCCGAGGGGGCAGTCGTGGTCAGACAAGTTGCCCCAATACGGAAGCATCGATCGCAGCTGGCCAACTCGTCACGGAGCGAAGAACGCTGGCAGCGCAACTTGTAGTTACGGCACCTGTCACAGGCTGATCGACGAGAGTTGCGAGACTTTTGCATTATCCATAACTTGGCGAAAGCGACGATGGAACTGGGAAGAGAGAAGAGGAATAGTAACACGATCCCTTTCAGATTTTGCCTGGGCTCTTGCACTCTTGTAGAAGGCTGCGAGGCTCAGCTAGAATTTGCAAAGCCAAGATGCTGCATCACATGCGCAGGCTTTCGCAACTTGGCCATGCTTAGTTCGCTGCAGTGAAAGACTGAAATATCACACCTGAGATTTCAAAATAAAATATAAACTGGTGCAGGGTTTTGGATCTCGGGCACGAGATACGAATCGGATAGAGTGATGTATCTGAGATCTTCATGCGTTTAATTCAACGGTTGAACTACCGTTATCATACGAGTATGTGCCTGAGAAAGGTGCTGTGGGATTGGCCGGCTCGGTGTGAGACCTGCGGCTCTGCGGCGTGAGCATGGCGTACCGGTAGTACGTCGCAGTACACTTTGATAACTTGGATTTAGAGTTTTGCAGATGCTCTTGTGGGTGATCTTGCTACCACTGCTGCGGGAGATGCAGAGGTTAAGGTACGGAGTAGGGTGTGCCAGGGTGAACGACCCAAAATAGGTCGCCAGGACTTTTGCCGCAACCCCCGTAAGGATGAAGCACGGGTGCTAGAGTGGTATGGGCAGGTTGCCTTACAGTAGTGTGATTCGGAGGTATTTACGGAGTAAAGAGGGTGGACATATCGCAGCGAACCCCTACTAGCCTAACCTTATTAATAGCGCCTGCCCTACGGAGGTGTAGCCTCAAATGCTTGTCACCAAGGTATAGTGCAGGGGCTTTGTTGGTGGTGATGTTGGTGATATTTGGTCATACAGTAGCCCTGTTAGTGATGCTAGTGATACGAAGTACGGAGTATTGGTGACAAACACTCGAGGCTGCACCACCACCTCCGTACGTGCCGCAGCTGCACGCATGCTTATCTTTGTAGGCTATACCTACCTAGGTATGTAATTGGTTTAAATACGGTAGTTATAGCGGAAATTACTTTAAATCAGCTGGTTAGGAAAGGGATTCTACCTTAGCAACCTACCTATAAAACGAAAAAAAAGCAACGCGTGTAGAGGTTCGGCTTTATGTCGGTATAGTTAAGGTACTCGCTTTATGTGCCCCACGAATCCTTCCCGGGTTTACCCCACCTCGGTAGCCGCCCACTTGGTGCTACGCTACCTACCCCGGAGTCTCGATGCCATGATCTGCCGGCATGCAGGTGGCTGGTACTTCGTACTCAGAGTCCTAGACCTTGATCCGCTTCACGTCGAAACTCCTATCAAGAAATGAGAAGACACGCTGATTGCAGAGCGCCACGGCCCCCATCTTGGCCTGAAGTCCGCCTTGGGCTGCATCGGCCCCCACCCACATCTCCTTTTCCTGGTGTTTGATGCCCTTGAAGACCCTGCTGGTGTGGTCATCAACGTCGAAATACACCGACTGTGCCGCACCGCTCACCAACACAGGGCACGCCAACTCGTCGAGGTACGATTTAGCCTCTCCTGCGCCGTCAAGCCGATGCAAGCTGAATTTCTTCATGGTTTGCAGGAGATCGACTGGTGTCGAGACTCCGAGAAACCTTGCAGATGTGAAGATCTCCCACCGGGACTGGAAGGAAAGACGCGTCCCTAACGAGATGAGAGAGTTGATGACCGCATTTGGAATCCAGCCAGCATTCCACCATGCGAAAAGCGTCGGTGCCGCATGGTTTGCCCCAAATTCGTAGAGATCATACACTGGATCGATAGCGATACACGCCTTGCATCTTTCGTCGGCTGCGGCACGCAAGGCGAAGTAACCTCCCAGCGAGGCACCTGCAATCGCAATGCGAGTAAGATCAAGTTCCAGCTCTTCATGCTCCCCTGCAAATGTGGACACATAGTCCAGGACGACGCGGATTACTTCCTCCCAGTCTGGGCGCATAGGGATGTTATGTTCGTGTAAAGCCAGGCCTTGCCCCGGTCCTTCGAAGGTCAGCACTGCATAACCGAGCTCCGGCCCTGCTGCTGGAAACATGAAGTATTGCTCTTCTTGTGTCGAATCGGCCCCAGCGATGTTAACGAGTAGTGGGGTCTTGTGCTGCAGCCTTGTGGAGGGTCGGGGGCAATACAGGTAGGCTGGTAAAGAAAGTTTTCCATCTTTAGTATCATACGGTATCTGCAATGGATAGACTAGGCTGTCGAGAAGCTTGGTGGCGGAGCGAAACAGCTCAGCAGCCTTCTGCAAGAATGGAACGACACGAGAGTCTGATGTGCCCATCTGATCCCCTGTCATCATATACGAGCTGGCTCGAGTGTAGTTGGAAGCTCGCAAGAATGCTCCGCGGGCAGCAGCTTTATTTCCAGCGCATTGGGCTTCTTGGGCAAGACTCTCTGCCCATTCAGCCTGTTTACTGTAGTAAAGTGAGTTAGTGATCTAGTCTTGACTTTGATAGTAATGAGACAATCAGTTGGAGCCCAGAAAAATACGGGCTTTTCGAGCTTGCAAAGTTCCTCAGACTTGATATTTCGTACATGGAGACGACTTACGACCAAGCCTTTTGCCAACTCATTGGATCATTTTCACGGATGCTTCCAACAGCCTGGAAACACTCAGCTATGTCTGCGCCTTCAGATCTGGTCATTCCAAGAATCCGGATCGCCTCGAAGTTAAAGAAACTGCCCCGAAATAGCTGATGCATGGTAGCCTGTCTGTTGACATATAGTTTTGGATATTTGCCTCATCGTAGAAGTGATGAGTGAAAGGCATATTTAACGTCACTGCCCTTTCCCCCTTGTATGGCCAGAGATCGACGCCGATTGGGTGGTGGTCTCAGTCTCCGATGGCTCACGGCCCGACCCCGACATTCGCCGCTCCCCTGGATGTATTATGGTACCCATCTGTCTATCTCCGAACCTTAAAAAGTAGACTGATTGTATTTTATCGTCATACCCCAAAAGTTTGGTTTTATGCAGGAACCGGAGCGGTCCCGTACACCAAAGCAGTACCCAAGCCAGTGCTACAATGCGCAAAGAATAGTACTGCTAATCTTTATGGCAAAACTCATACCACGTACTGCAATATGTCAAGTCAACAGAGCTCTATGAACGAGCCTATTGCTATCGTTGGAAGTGCTTGCAGATTTCCAGGGAATGCCTCATCGCCGTCTCAGCTATGGGACTTACTTCGCCAGCCCATTGATGTTTTGAGCGAGGTATCAGGGAACAGATTCAATGTAGATAAATTCTATCACCCAGATGCTCTGCATCAGGGTACTAGCAATGGTAAGTTATCAGACCCACTCCCCATAATATCAAGAGAGTAACTGTTAATAACCTCTCGTTTTGCTAGTTCGCCATTCATATTTTTTGTCAGAGGACCATAGAGTTTTCGATGCCCAATTCTTCGGGGTCAAGCCTGGAGAGGCAAATGCAATGGACCCTCAGCAGCGCCTTTTGCTTGAAACAGCTTACGAAGTTTTGGAAACTGCAGGCCTGCCTGTGGAGAGAGTGAGAGGTTCGAACATGGGCGTATTTGTTGGTCTTATGAGTGAAGATTATTCAGACGTTGTTGGCCGTGACGTAGGAAACATTCCGACATATTTTGCCCCAGGTATCTCTAGAAGTATAGTATCAAATCGGGTTTCATATATGTTCGACTTACATGGGCCATCTATCACTATGGACACGGCATGTTCCTCAAGTCTGGTTGCTTTGCACCAAGCCGTATTGAGCCTGAGAAATGGAGATTCATCGGCAGCACTCGTGGCAGGAACGAATCTACTGCTAGGCCCCGACCAGTATATTGCTTCCAGTAAGCTGAAAATGCTGAGCCCATCTGGAAGAAGTCGGATGTGGGATAAAGATGCGGATGGATATGGCCGCGGTGATGGGATCGGTGTCTTGGTGCTCAAAAGACTTTCAGAAGCTCTGTCGGATGGCGACTCTATAGAATGTATAGTCCGTGAGACTGGCGTCAACCAAGATGGTCGCACAAAAGGCATCACTGTCCCCAGCTCGGCAGCCCAAGCCAGACTCATTTGGGACACCTACACAAAAGCCGGGCTAGACTTGTCTGTGCCATCTGACCGACCGCAATACTTTGAAGCCCACGGAACTGGTAAGTGAAAGGCCAAGTAGCCCCTTCTGTATCTAACCTAGAATAGGTACTCCTGCTGGTGACCCCATAGAGGCTGAGGCGATCAGTACGGTCTTCTTCAATCAATTCAGATTTCAACGTGGTAAAACCGATCCCCCATTATATGTTGGGAGCATCAAGACTGTACTTGGCCATAGTGAAGGAGCTGCTGGTATCGCGGGAATAATGAAAGCGTCGTTAGCCCTCCAACACGGCACGATACCTCCGAACCTTCTTCTCAATGAGCTCAATCCCGACGTCCGCCCATTTTACAACGACCTGCAAATTTCTCATGAGGCTCTGCGATGGCCCAAAATCGCGCCAGCGACACCTAGGCGTGCTAGTGTCAATAGGTGAGATTCTCGCTAAACATCCCATCGGTGACTATTATCTAATGCTTGATCCTCCGTAGTTTCGGCTTTGGTGGAACGAATGCCCATGCTATTCTCGAGAGCTTTGAGACGGGGCCGTCCCAAACTGGCCTCCCCTCTCAAAGCGACAACCATCCTCGACATGGTGTCCATATGGTCCCTTTCCTATTTTCCGCGGCATCTGAACAGGCTCTCATTGGAACCCTCAAAGATTATGTGAGGTTTATCTCCAAGGATCCAAGCATCGATCTGAGAGATTTGGCATGGACATTGAGCGCGAAGCGGACGACATTACCAGTGAGACTTTCGATATCAGCCTCGACGGCACAAGGTCTATCAGCGAAGTTGCAACAGGTGGTTGATTCTCCCAGTGAAGGCGCCCTCTTTGGTTCGCCGGGCAACCTTCACTCCGTCGTCTCGTCCGCAAATTCTAGAAGGCCTCGACTTCTTGGTGTTTTTACTGGACAAGGGGCGCAATGGGCGACTATGGGCTCGCACCTGTTACAAAGCTCATCAGTAGTGTCGGATTGTTTTGATGTTTTGCAGCGATCTTTAGACGCGCTGCCCTGTCACCATGCTCCGAATTGGTCCCTAAAAGACGAGTTGCTCAAAGACGCGGGATCCTCTCGTATCAATCAAGCATCTTTCTCGCAACCGCTCTGCACAGCTATCCAAATCGCTTTGTTCGACCTTTTGAGGCTTGCAAATGTCGAATTTGCAGCGGTTGCTGGGCATTCCTCTGGCGAAATTGCTGCAGCATATGCCGCCGGATACCTCTCTGCTGAAGATGCTATCCGGGTTTCATACTATCGTGGTTATTTTTTAGAGCAGCCTAGAGATAACAGCAGCTCTGTCCAGATCAAAGGGGCCATGTTGGCGGCGGGAACCACGTATGGAGATGCCCAGGAACTCTGCGAACTGCCATCGTTACGGGGTAAGGTCTGCATTGCAGCCAGAAATTCACCGGATAGCGTCACGCTCTCCGGTGATGCCGACGCTATTCAGGATGTGAAGGAGATCTTCGAGGATGAGAACAAGTTTGCAAGGGTGTTGAAAGTCGATAGAGCCTACCACTCGCATCATATGCTTGCCTCTGCTCACGTCTACGAAGAGGCTCTCCGGGATTGTGGCATTGAGGTACTGGAACCGTACGACTCCGACGAGACGCTGCCTACCTGGGTCTCCAGCGTCACTGGTGAGCAAATCGAAAGGCTTGATTTGAGCTGTCTCGCCGGCAGCTACTGGAAGGACAATATGTTGAAAACCGTTCTTTTCTCACAGGCCATCACATGTGCTATTGGCCTTGATGGTCTCTTTGATGGGGCCGTTGAAGTGGGGCCACACCCAGCCTTGAAAGCGCCAACTTCAGACTCCATTCAAGCCATATCCGGACGACAAATTCCTTACATTGGCACATTGAGCCGTGGTTCACATGATATAGGAGCCTTCGCCAAAACTTTGGGAACACTCTGGAAGTTCAATGGCGCTGGCACCGTTGACTTCGATAAGTTTGACAGGGCGGTTTATGGCGAGAAAGCGTCCGCGAGACTTATCAAAGGTCTTCCAGCGTACCCCTGGAATCATGACCGTATCTACTGGCATGAATCTCGTTCGTGCGAAGCATTCAGAACAAGCAACGGCTCCCAGAATTCGCTGCTCGGGACTCTGTCTCCCGATGGGTCGAAAAATGAATTCCGGTTCAAGAATCGTTTAAACGTGCGAGAGATCCCATGGTTGGCACATCACCAGATTCAAGGCGAGATTGTATTTCCCGCGAGCGGCTACATAGCAGCCGCTGTGGAGGCTGTCAACCATCTTTATCCTATTGAGATCGTGAAAATGATTCAATTTTCCGATGTCAATATTGGGAAGGCTTTGGTATTGCCAAGCACCGACGACGCCAACATCGAGACCATGCTATCGTTCCGGGTTATCGAGGATTGTGCTGAACACATTCAAGCAATCTTCACTTTCTGCTCTGCTACTGACAAAGATATAACAGCAATGGCAGAAAATATGTCTGGAGGTATTCGCATCGTCCACGGTTCTCCGTCTAAAACTTCTCTACCTCCACCTTATATACCCGACAGCAGGATGTTTCTCGACGTTGAACCGGAACGATTTTATGCTATTGTTCGGGAACTAGGCCATGGCTATTATGGTGGCTTTAGGGGTGTATCCCAAGTGACCAGAAAGATTAATGAAGCTGCTGGACTCATTGCTGTGCCGGAAGATACAGATTTGAAATTCAAATCTTCTTTCATTATACACCCGGCAGTACTTGATTGTGCAATTCAAGCACTTCTTCTTGCATATTCCTACCCTGGAGATGGGAGAATGACGTCTCTCCACGTACCGACCAAAATCGAACGCCTCTGCCTAGATGTATCGGCTTGTCAGGAGTCAATGCGACAGGGCTTTGAAGTCCCTTTCTATTCGTCAGCCGCGCCTCTTTCTGCCGACCAGTACAATAGTGCTGATATTGAAGGCGATGTTGAGTTGCACAACGCTGAACAGAATCGTACTATCGTTCAACTACAAGGCTTACATGCGACGCCACTTTTCCCACCTTCTGCTGAAAACGACTCGCAACTGTTCTTTGAAACAACATGGTCTCCAGAGGTACCATCACCGAGTCAAGTTTCATGGGAAAATGATCCCAGTCTCGCTGATGAGCATTCATTATCGCTCGTAACAGAAAGGGTGTCATATTTCTACTTACGCAAGCTTGTTGCTTTATTTCCACAAGGCAAGCGAGATGGATTGGAATGGCATCACTCCAGTCTCATGAATTACGCTGACCATTGTGTCTCGTGGGTTGAGAAGGGTACACACCCATATGTGCGGAAAGAACACAATCATGACTCGGAAGCTGGCATACTAGGGATTTTCCAACAGTGAGTGCCAGAAAGACCCTTGCTGCTACTGAATGCCACATGCTAAATCTGTATTCTAGATATCCTTCGAGTATCGACTTGAGAATGATCAAGTCCATTGGCGAGGCTTTAGTGCCAGCCTTCCAGGGAGAATTAAATCTCTTGGAAACAATGCTGCATGATAACCTACTCAATGAATACTACTCCCATTCTGTGGGGATGGCGTCATATCTTGAAGAGCTGGGACGATACGTCGGACAGCTCAGCCACCGATTTCCTGGCATGAACATTATAGAGATCGGTAAATGCTCACTTTAATATATGTCTATACCATTCAAATTCTTTACTAAAAACTTTTAGGTGCTGGTATTGGCTCTGCAACACAGGCAATTTTGGATCAGATTGGCGATTCTTTCACCTCATACACATATACCGACATCTCTAGCAACTTCTTTCAAAATGCGCAAACGAAGTTTTCAAATCAGTTATCAAAGATGGCGTTCGAGGTTCTCGATATTGAGCAAACTGTGTCAGGTCAAAGTTTCACAGAGGGTTCCTATGACCTTGTCATCGCGTCTTTGGTGCTGCACGCCACACGGGATCTGCAAAAGACAATGACTGAGGTCCGAAAACTGCTAAGACCCGGCGGATATCTCATATTCCTTGAGGTGACTAACAACGATGCTTTACGGCCCGGGTTGCTATTTGGTGGGTTGCCTGGGTGGTGGCTCGGCATCGATGAAGGGCGCCAACTCTCGCCATGTGTATCCACCGAAGAATGGGATGAGCTTCTGCTGAAAACGGGCTTCTCGGGTATAGATGCCATTACACCAGATAGTCGCAGGTTTGCCCTTCCGCTTTCCGTCGTCGTCTGCCAGGCTGTTGATGAGCGAATCAAATTGCTTCGGGAACCGTCTGTCGAGGGACTCGTAAAATCCGAGCTGAAACATTTGACCATAATTGGCGCTGACAGACTTTGCGATCAGCTTTTTGAGTCAGTATCCAAGCAGTACACTTCTGTCCAGCAGGTGCGAGCGTTGGATGAGTTGACCTCAATGGACATACCGCCTACCGGGACTGTTATCAGCCTCGTGGATGTTAATCAAGATGCGCTATCTACATTCCAAAACTTGACGGAATCATCGTTTGAGGCAATCAAGAAGATACTCACAAAAAGCGGAAAGGTGGTCTGGGTTACTGTGGGGGCACAGTCAGAAAATCCATACACCAACATATTCAAGGGACTACTGCGAACCGTTGCTCTGGAGATTCCTGATGCTCGCATAAAATCTCTCGACTTCGACCCTGTCGGTTGTATAGATCCTGAACAAATTTCTAAAAAGCTCTTCGAATTCGAGTGGGGCTGTCATCTGGATAGCAAGAACGAGCTTCGAGACCTACTGTGGCACTTGGAACCAGAAATTCTTATTCAAGACGGCCAAACAATGATACCTCGAGTGCGATCATCTCATTCTAGAAACCAACGATTCAACTCAACACGCCGTTCAATCAAAAGCGAGATCAAGCACCAAGATTCTGTGTTGTCTGTTAAGACACAACAGTCCGGAATACATCTTGAGCGAAAGGGAAATGCAAGGGGTGGCGATACTCCTTTCTCTTCCGGGGAGATCCAGCTTACACATTCCTTGCTTAAACCTGTCTCTTTTTCAAACAGAGTAGTTGGATTTCTCTCACTCGGTGAGGTGACAGCAACACGGCACCGGGTCATTGTTGTGTCGAACTCATTAGACTCGCGTATACGGGCTCCGGTAGGATGGATTGTATCGGCGCCCGACGACCTCGAACGGTCCCTTGGAGCTTTAGAATCTGTCTACCTATACCTTTTAGCTCGGGCAATTCTGGCGAAGGCTGTGCAAGGAAAGGTCTTGGTGGTCCTGAACCCAAGCTATGCCCTGGGTGAATCACTTTCCAAGCTTGCTGTGGACCGACATGTTTCGTTGGTTCTGCTAACAACAACAGCCAATCCCAAGAGTTGCATGGCACCATGGATCTTTGTGCATGAGCAGTCAACAAGGAGGGAATTACGACAGAAGTTACCAGCCGACATTGGCGTTTTAGTTGATATGGGAACATCAATCGATATGGCTACAACAATCCACACTTGTATGCCCCGTAACCATCTGAGCTATGAGCGTTCAAGCTTTGTTCCGGAAGACTCACAGCTGGATATCAACACAGTAACGTTGAGAGATGTTACCGAGCGCCTCCAGATTGCCTGGCTTAACTGCATCGAGACCTGCCGAGAATTGTCGATACCAAGGTTAAGTCTAAACGACCTCTCTGAACTTTCGATATCATCCGTATTG
The DNA here is from genome assembly GCA_007821475.1 of Lachnellula arida. Lineage (NCBI taxonomy): Eukaryota > Fungi > Ascomycota > Leotiomycetes > Helotiales > Lachnaceae > Lachnellula > Lachnellula arida. The sequence continues at coordinate 11,573 of QGMF01000118.1, forward strand.
AACGAACAGTTGGTGGTGGACTGGACAACTCGGGAGACTGTCTCCATTCCTATTCAACCAGCCAGCCAACTTGTTCGCTTCGCCAGCGACAAGACCTACTGGTTGGTAGGACTCACAGGTGGCTTAGGTTTATCATTATGTCAATGGATGGCACAGCATGGCGCACGCTATATCGCACTCTCTAGTAGAAAGCCAAACGTCAATTCGGCGTGGCTTGAAAGTATGCTTGGTCAAGGTTGCACAGTAACAGTGTTTGCAGGCGATATCACCATCAGACAGTCAGCATGGGATACATATCATGAGATAAGACAGTCCATGCCGGCTGTCGCAGGGATTGCTCAGGGGGCAATGGTACTTCATGACACTGTGTTCCCTGACCTCACTTTAGAGCATTTCGAAAAGGTTCTGAAACCGAAAGTGGATGGGAGTATGCATCTACACGAGCTCTTCTCCGAAGACACGCTTGACTTTTTCGTATGCTTCTCGTCTCTTGCCTACGTCGTGGGGAACCGTGGTCAGAGCGCATATACGGCTGCCAATGCTTTCATGGCAAGCTTAGTTGCTAACCGGCGCAGTCGTGGTCTTGCTGGCTCTGTGATTCATATAGGCGGTATCTCTGGCGAAGGTTATCTCGCTCGCCAATTGACTTACGAGAAGCAGTCTGCCCTACGAACGGCAGGTTTCGCTTTCATGTCCGAGCAGGCGTTCCATGAGCTTTTTGCAGAAGGGGTTCTCGGCAGTCGTCCTGCCATAGGCTCAGCCTTAGACAACTTCGACATCTCGTCAGGGTTACAAGTTCACGATAATTCAGAGGCGAACTTTGCACGGAACCCAGTCTTCCAACATATTGTAATGCGCAATGCAAGTGGTGTCGGTAATTCTCATGGCAAAGGTGCCAACAGATCTGGTAGACCAGTCAAGGTGTCCCTCGAGAACGCTACAGGGAGCGAGGATGCGGCTTTGATCCTGAAAAGTGAGTTCAATTGGCGGTTTTGCTATAAGTCCAATGCTAACTTATTAGGTGCCTTCCTTTCAAAGCTTCAAATTGCTTTGCAAGTGGACCTTGATGAAAACTCTACCCTAGATAAAAGCCCAGATGAGCTGGGCATTGACTCCCTTGTTGCTGTTGACCTCCAATCCTGGTTCCGTAAAGAACTTGATTTGGACATGGCCGTTATGAAAATCCTCAGCACGCCTTCATTTAGCGACCTCCTTTCTTCTGCGGAAGAGAGTCTTAAAGAAATCATGGCACCAAGGAGCAACGTCGTTGAAGTCTCTTCACTCATGATCAATAGTCCAATGGAAACAAAACCCCTCCAAGTCACAGTGTCAGAGCCTGTGCAAATTACTGCTGAGCCCACATTATTGGCCTCGTCAGCAGCTTCGGACACGGATCAATCTGACACGCAAGAATCAGAGTTTGAAGCGTGTTCAACAGAGTTTTCAGAGTTAACCTCAGCTCTAGAGTCCAACGCTGCTCTTACAAATTCTAAAGGCAAATTCCAGAGAACTGTCCCCATGTCCTTTGCACAGTCAAGTTTCTGGTTTCTCAGACATTTGGTAGAAGACCCGGCGGCTTTCAATGTCACCACGATTTTGCACCTAAAAGGCCAGATCAACCTACCCAGACTGAAATGGGCTGTCAGCCTCGTAGGAGAACGACATGAGGCTGTTCGAACAGCCTTTTTCACTGAGGAAGCTACTAGGAGGCACCTGCAGGGCATCCTAGCCATCCCTGCTCTGCGTCTTGAGCACGTCATTCTCAAGAGGGAAAACAAACTCGAGGATGAGGTGCAGGAAATGCAAAAGCATGAATTCAATCTCTCCAAAGCTGAAACAATTCGCATGAAGGTTGTGTCCCTTTCGGAGGATGTCCATTATATCATACAAACCTATCATCACATTGCAATGGACGGCATTAGCCATGGCATATTCCTAGCCGACCTCGAGAAGGCGTATGAAGGGAAGCTAGAAAAAGATGCTGCAGTATTGCAGTACCCTGACTTTTCGCTCAGACAGATTCGAGAGCGCGAGCAAGGAACGTGGTCTGAAAAGCTTAGCTTCTGGCGCCGTCAATTCGCCACTCTGCCTGCTCAGCTCCCCATACTTCCCATGTCCTACAGGTCTACTCGTCCAGAAAAGCTCTCCTTCTCCTCACATTCGGCTAAACAAAGTCTCGACGGAGCATTGAAGACTCAAATCACCCAGCTTTGCCGCAATCTCAAGGTCACCCCATATCACTTCCATCTTACTGTCTTCGGAGTTCTACTCTTCCTACATACCAACGATGCAATCGAAGATGTATGCATTGGTGTGACAGATGGAAACAGAAAAGATTTTGATGTCTTGCGCAGCCTTGGCTTATTCCTCAATCTTCTCCCCTTACGCTTGGACCTGGACCCGAGTAGAGGCTTCGCTGATACTTTGAAAGAAACGAAAGCCACAAGCGACGCGGCCTTTGCTAACTCTGGAGTTCCGATCGACGTCCTCTTGGATGAGCTCAATGTCCCTAGATCCTTATCGCACAATCCCTTATTTCAAGCAATGTTCAACTACCGACCAAACATCCAAGATGCTCGAAAGTTCTGTGGGTGTGATGCCAGAGGGGAAATGGTGTCAGGTGGCCAGCATGGTTACGATATCAGCATCGACATTCTCGATAGCCATAGTAAAGAGAATACTGTCACACTCGCTGTGAATAGTGATATTTATACCCAGGCCGACGCTCAGACACTATTGCGGAGCTATACTAGTCTCCTTCAAGGCTTCGCTCGCAGTCCAACGGCCCCGATTACAACGCCGCCGCTCTACCTAGCAAATGATGTCGAAGAGGCTGTTGTTCTTGGGAGAGGTTTGTCCACGCAATTCCTATCTCGTCGCAGATAAACATTTTTCACCCTTTCAAAATCGTTTTCGTACTTATATACGTTCTTTTACCCATGCTGATTTGATCCTCAGGACCTGAAACTTCATCCCAATGGCCAGCTACCATGGTAGATCGGGTTGATGACATGGCAATGACATACTGTGATAGGGTAGCACTCACAGATGGGAATGGTGAGAATATTACCTACAAAGAAATGACACGCCTGGTGAACAAAATTGCATCCGTACTCATTGATCAGCACGAGGAGCTGAAAACCGGGGACGACATACGTATTGGAATTTTGCAAAGTCCTGGAACAGTATGGATCTGCTCGATGTTAGCCGTGCTACGCACAGGGGCTTCTTGTGTTCCTCTGGATCTCGAGGTTGGTAAAGACCGTCTGCTTCTCATGGTCAAATCCTGCAAGCCAAATGTCATCCTTGTCGACTCTTCAACCTTATCCGAGCACAAATTCTTGGAAAATACCAGGGCAAATGTTATTGATGTGTCGAATTTGAGCCAGCAAAGATCGTATCAAGATCAACCTCTTCCCAATCAAGCCAAACCCGAAGATTGCGCCATCATCTCGTATACAAGTGGATCGACGGGTGCCCCCAAAGGCGTCCTCCTTTCGCATGCCTCATACGGGAGCTATGTCGAGGCTTGGGGACCCAGGTGGGGATTTCAAGAAGGCAAGGAGATCGTTTTGCAACAGTCTCCACTGGTATTTGACATGTCCATATCCCAGATCTTGATCTGCTTAGGTTATGGGGGCACACTCGTGGTCCGAAGCGGAACAAAGCGCTGGGATGCCGCAACCATCTGCTCAATTATCGCTTCCGAGGGTATCACGTTCACATTCGCTACTCCCACCGAGTATCTTAGCTGGATTCGGCTAGGCGGTGACCTCGTTACCAAGTCGAGCTGGCGAGCTGCAGTGAGTGGGGGTGAGTCTGTCACTGCAGGCTTAGCTCAAGCATTCAGGTCGCTGTGCAAAAGTGACCTACGTTTGATCAATGTTTACGGGCCAACAGAGGTAACATTCGGTTGTGCCGACAACTTGGTTCCGCTGGGGTCTCCTTCTGCGAACCGAGACAATGGCAAGCAATCCGGGGGGGAGTACGGACTTTCTCCCATGCCAAATTATGCTATCTATATTCTCGACCCTGGAATGCGAGTTTTACCCGCTGGCGTGCCCGGTCGAGTCGCTATTGGCGGCGCTGGTGTGTCGAAGGGATACTTGAACGAGGCCAAACTCACCACTGCCGCTTTCTTACCTGACAAGTATGCGAGTCCAATATTTCGACAGCGAGGGTGGACTACGGTTCATTTGACTGAGGATAGAGGCCGCCTCGATCGTAATGGTCACTTGCTTCTAGAGGGACGGGTACAGGAAAGTACAATGGTCAAATTAGGGGGCATCAGGATGGACCTTCAGGAAATCGAGAAAGCCATCATGGGTTCGATGTATCCTTCCGTGCTTCAGGTCGTGGTCTCTTTCAGAGGGAACACGGGCTCTGATACTCCGTACCTTGTGGCATTCATCGTCTTGGATGTTACTCACAGTCGTGAAGGGTCTGGTAGGGATCGCCTCCTTTCGGAACTATCCCAGAAGCTCCCCTTACCGAGTTACATGCGGCCTTCTCTCGTGGTGCCTCTGGACGATATCCCGATGACAGTCTCAAGTAAGATCGATCGCTCTGCAATTGATCAGTTGCCTCTGACCAAAAATTGGAAGGATGCTCACATCTTTAAGGTGCCGGACCAATGTAGCAACCTCAACGCAATGGTGTCAACTGTGCGGTCACTTTGGCTAGAAGCACTTCCGCGGGATATTGCACAGCACTTCCAGGAAAAAATTGAAATCCACGAGAAGTCGGACTTCTTCCATGTTGGAGGGAATTCCATATCGCTCATAAATTTGCAAGCTCTGATTCTCGAGCGACTTCGCGTGCACATACGGATTGACCAGCTTTTCGGTGCAAGCAGTCTCGGCCAAATGACAACACTTATTCAAGAGCATCAGGAGACAGATAAACCCAACAATAGCTCTGGTCCAAACGAACAAGTCGATTGGGACCAGGAGGTTTCCATTAGCACAGATCTATCCGCAAAACCGTATCGAGTATCAGCATCTGCAGTTAATGCCAACGCTCCTACCGGCGTTGTAGTTTTGACCGGATCAACTGGATTCTTGGGCAAGGAACTTTTACGCAAGCTCGTAGACAATGACCGCGTCACGCAAGTCTATTGCCTAGCCGTACGGAAGAGCAAAGAACAGCTGTCTCCGTCTGAGCTCTACATGCACGACAAGGTAACCATTTGCCAGGGGAACTTGGGCAGTCAGCAGCTCGGCTTGGAAGACGAGTATGCACAGAGGATCTTCGACAAGGCCAATACCGTGATCCACAACGGTGCAGATGTTTCCTTCCTCAAAACATACCCAAGCTTGCGTCCGGCAAATGTGGGGTCAACAAAGGAACTAGTCCGTCTCTGCTTGCCTCGTCGCGTACCTATTCATTTTGTGTCCACGGCATCAGTTGTCCAACTGTCCGGAAAAGATGCCTTTGGCCCACAGTCGGTTTCTGGGTACCGCCCAAAGACTGGCGACACAAGTGAGAACGGATATATGGCCACGAAATGGGTGAGCGAGGTCTATCTGGAGCGTGTAAGCCAGCAGTTTGGTCTGCCAGTTGTGATCCACCGACCCAGCAATGTTACAGGCCAGGACAGTCCTGAGTCTGATCTCATGAGCAACTTAATAAAATTCGCCGGAAAGACAAATACAATTCCGGACGTGAGTTCTTTGAAAGGATACCTGAACACGATTTCTGTTGAGTCGACAGCTAAGCTCATCGTTGGAGAAGCTTTGAAGAGAGGGCAAGACTGTGGAGGGGACATCGCAGATCCCAGCAAGGATGGACGGATCCGATACATGTATGAGGCAGGCGAGGTTGAAATTGATTTGAGCGAGTTGGGGAATTATATGAACGGAGTGGTTGGGAAGCCACTCAGTATGCTTCCTCTGTTGGATTGGATAAATGCTATGGAGCAAGCTGGACTGAACCCGCTCCTGGTTGTATTCCTGCGGCGAATGGTCGATGGTGGATTTTCTCTTCCGCGTCTTTTGTTGCAATGATGCACTTTTTTTTAACTTCTTCTTTTACTTTTAATATTGAAATTTCGTATATCAGTGTATTTGTGGGAGATGTAGTCATGTATTTCTATATAGCTAGGTAGAAAATGCCATGCGTCTAAGAGCGCGTTGTTACATATTCGGTGCAACATCAGCCGATTTACGGAGCTTCTGATAAGTAAGCCCTAAGAATGTGGGACATCACCCACCCCACCGACTCCGTATCACCTCGCCAAAGACCCTAGGTTTCAGTGATCAAGCCACAAATCTTAGCGGAACACCCAACTGTAATCTCAAGGGACTACAGTGTATTCAGGGACAGCAACGTTAAATCTTCGCTGGAATGCTGCTGACAGAATTACAGTAGCGCCCTTAAAATCTCCTCATTTCCGGTTCAGCTTTGAAGAATTTTAACCATCCGGCATGCTGTCACCATATAACTCCCTGAACCATTTCATTATTCTTCTCCTTTTTGCACATGGACTAAGCCATGACTACAAGGTTTAATTGCCCTAATGCAGTCGTCTTCTGATTTAGTCGTTTCCTCTTTTCCTTCCACCTCATTGCTTCATCTAATTGTATGACAATGACGAGAGGTGTTCCAGTTACTACCCGAAAATTGTTCGACTCTGGATTTAACGGCTCGAATTGTACCGCCGGGCAGCCCCCAAGCTCGGGGCTGTTACGCCCATGTAGCACTGCGGCGTAGGCTTAATTTAAGTTCTCGGCCTCGTATAAGGCTACGATCTTCATGGATATCGGACTCGAATACATGTCTCCGTCACGTTCTGATTGGGGCTGTCGGAAGCCCCCTAAAACCGACAAGCGAACGGCGACTTCAATTTTATGTCATTATCATCAGATATGTTTAAGACCGCAGGACTTGGTATTTTGCATATTGATGTTTTACTGTGTGCACAAGCAGGCATTTTCTGAAAGCAGTTGCTCTAATGTCGCCTCAACAACTTGTCATATTTTCCCTCCTTAACGCAATTCTAAGCCTATTGTTAATTGGGCGAGTAGATTGCCAGAATGATTATCAATATTTTCAATTGAATTCCACTCTGAAGGGTCAGCTTCGACAAGCAGAGCCATTGGTCGAACCATGTTACTCGGACCCAGTTGGCCAGGAATGTTCAGCATTAAAGGCGAGCATTGCAACGCCATTCTTCCGTGCTAGTGATTACCAGGGCTTCCAGTATCTACAAGATGAGGCGTGCATCTCCAAACCGAGCGACCAGTGTGCACTCGATCCAGTCAATCTTACAGTCCCAGCGTCCGCCCAGTGCGGGCAAGGATTGGTGTCATCATACTACGTCGAGGTCACGGGTGCACAGGATATCCAAGCCGTTTTTGATTATGCCCAACGCTACAATACGACGCTCTCTATCAAGAACAGCGGGCATGACTATGGAATGCGAAGTAGTCGCCAGGGGTCACTCGCTCTGTGGACTCGTCAGCTACAGGAGAAGGCTTTTCATTCTACTTTCACTCCAGATGGTTGTGTAGTAGGGGCCTCTGGAAATACTAGCCATGCTCTTACGTTTGGTGCCGGCGTCAACACGGATGGGGCCATATCGTTTGCGCACGAGCACGATGTTGTCTTCTCTGCAGGAAGTGCGAATTCCTTAGGGGCATCAGGAGGTTGGCTGCTCAATGGAGGGCACAGTGCTGTCTCGAATACTTATGGCCTCGCCGTGAACCGAGTACTGCAGTTTACTATTGTAACGCCCGATGGTCAGGTGCGCACTGTCAACAAATGCAGCAATCCAGATCTATTCTGGGCACTCCGGGGCAGCGGTGGAGGCACATATGGTGTGGTGCTTAACTCAACATTCATTGCGGAGCCTGAATCACCTCTTACTGTTGCCTTGATGACTTTCACTGGAACGGACGACAATCAGCGTCCTTTCGTTGAGATTTTGGCAGAAAATATGCCTAGTTGGGCCTTGGCAGGATGGGGTGGACCTTCAGGGACCAACCTCTCTATCCTGAATAACCCTAACATGGATCTTCCCGATGCAAAAGTTATGTTGGCTCCGGCCCTTGAATACGTGGAACAGCAAGGCGGAAACGCTCAGCTACAGTCTTACACAAGTTACTTTGATTATTATGTGCAGATAATCAACGGGACGTTTGCGACTCCCTCACCAGTCAGCACTGCTACATGGGTCACTAGCAGGATCATTCCGGAGACTATCTTCCACAATAATGCCTCACGGGAAAAGATGGTGGATGCTATCTTCGAGACTGCGGCTGCTGGTGTGGAGCCCCTTTTCCTAGCAACTACCCCGTTCCTCTATGGCCACAATAATGAGGATGCGGCAAACAGTACCTCAATACATCCAGCATGGTACGAATCCGTGTGGCATGTCGTAGTATCAGGTGTGCAATTCACCGAGAGTGCCCCTCTCTCAGAGAGAAAAGAGACTGTTGCGCTGCTGCGCAATATTACGGAAAAATGGGTAGCAGTCGCTCCACAGGGATGTACGTACCCGAACGAGGCCGATCCTTGGCTCGAAAACTGGTCAAGCGAATTCTGGGGCGAGAATTACCCAAAGCTTCTGGAGATCAAACGACATATCGATCCTAGTAACTTATTGAGCTGTTGGCATTGCGTGGGTTGGGATGAGACTTTGCCAGACTATGGATGCATTGCCGATTTGAGGTCAGATAATCATTCAACTCGTAGATGAGTACAAAAGCAGTAGCCTGGGTATCTATCATATTATTACAATGCATTCTGTATCATCCTGTACTTTGTTGAAGTTTATTTGCTATGCTAGGCTGAAGCAAGAAGCACTAGCAGTCTTCTATTTCTACGGTTTCCAACTTGTGAATTTCAGCACGCCGTCTTTTCCTACTCTGGGACTACAAGTACACCGGTGGTCTGTACCGTTTCGAAAATACTCTTCTCTAGAAGCAAGCCGATCCTAGCTTACACTGGAGGCACATCACCTAACCGTTTCGTGCTCGAATCAAAATCTTTGCACTCATATCCGGGCTCATCGATCCATTAGGCATCGAATTGCGCTTAGGTTTCTGTGCTCCAGGTGGAAGTTGAATATCGTAATTGAGAAGCAAGTGTGCGAGCACGATCTTGATAGTACTTGCAGCAAACGTGCGTCCTGGGCATGCCTGCAGTCCGTCACCCCAGCCAGGCGCATCTGGCCCGAGACTCGTGAACTGGTGCAACGTTTCGTGGCCTGGCTGTTTCCGGCGCTGGAGGAATCGCTGAGGATCGAATTTCTCGGGGTCCTCCCAACGTGAAGACGACGTGGTCAACTGGTTCGCGTCTACGCAAATCAGAGAGCCCGCCGGGAGTGATGGGCCAACGGAAAGTTGAATCGGTTTGAGAACTTTACGGAAGAGGGTTACTACAGAGAATTAAAGTTAAATCGAGTTCTCTAATAACGATACGATACACTCACAGTAGCTGAATATGTTCATTCGGGAGGATTCGCTCATGACGCTGTCCATCTTTGGAAGACCATTCACGTGCGTTAATGGTAAATACCCCTCTCCGTCCATGCTCTCAGCGAGTTCTCGGCGCAATTCCTCCATGAGTTCTGGACGTGTGACTAGTTCTGCTAAGATGAAATAGAGGGTTCCAGCGGTTGAGGGTGTACTTTCGAAGGAAATGACAATGTAGTCATGTGCAAGTTGTCCCAGGGCACGTTCTTCGGTTCGATATCGCGACATCAACCACGATGTTAGTTGCAATTTTGATTGAGTACTTGTGGATGTGGTTTTCCCCTCCTTGGTCATCCGCTCCAGATCTTGCTTGAGCACAGGACGCAGCAAGACCTTCATATACCAGTAAAGTCCCCAGGCGGGAGCGAAGGCCAGAAGGGAGATCATAGGCCTTATCAACCGCGGCACAGCGTGAGAAATAAATACGGGAAGCATTATTGCAATAGGAAATCTCTTTACAGCGTTGAGCCAGCGGGAGTCGTTTCCGAGCTCGGGACCGACCAGACTGGTGGCATTCGTCCTAGCGACAATATCCATCAGCGTCGATGAGAGCGGGACAGCCTTCCAATTGCCATCCACAGGGCCCAAGGCGTCATCAAAAGCTTTCCGTGCCTGGTCTTGACGCTCATGCGTACGCGAGGATACAGCACGAGTTAAGTCTACAGCTATCATCTTGTGCAGGGCACTGTTATCGCGCCCTAGAAACCGCCAGCCCTGGAAGTAGACGCTGGTGAACCACTCGATCATAGAGGCAGAGGCTGCAGGGAGACGTTTGACCTCATCGAAGGAAGCGGATGGGCACACAACATACTCATATCCGGAGTATGCAATGATATAGGGTGTCGATGGATATTGACGTGCACCTTCGCGTAATAAGGCCTGGTAGTCCCACCTATGCACACCCTTAGGACGTTTTAGTACAGGAATGCCCAGCCGGCGAGCAAGTGAGCCTCTGTCGGCCACGAGGTGGTTTATGAATAGAGTAATGATGAGGATGGTGGCGCCAGTAACTAAGAGCTGCTTCTGAAGAGACATGGCGTGGAAGTCTTCCCTCCAGTCTGATAGCAGTAGCATCAAGTCGTAGCAAGATTTCCGTACGAGTAAACGGAGAACCCCCCATTTACTTAGTCGTAAGGGTCCGAGGCCGCTTTTAGCTGCTCCATACTGCTCCTTTGCCGTGTTAAGGAACTGCTCTAGGTATTCCAGCATGACTTGACAGAGACACAAATCAACAGGAGTGTGGCAGGATGTACGTGAGAGGGCTTTATATTCTCCAATGAACACAAGTTGCGAGAATATTTCCAATCTCCTTTCAAAGAAATCTCAAGCACAAATTCCGCCTGTAGGAAAAAGAGTGATGTAAGTTGGGTAATGGGGAATTTGTGGGTCCGACCCCTGACTCGCTTATTACTGTATGAGGCCAACTCCGAGATATGCAGCCACCCAGGTCCGACGCCGATTCGACTTTCGAGCACTGAGCCGAGACGGCTTCAGTACTATGAATGTAAGTCTAGTGTTTCTAAAGATTTGATTTCCCTCAGATTTGCCGTCATCCAAGTCGGTCGGTACAAACAGAAACGCCTTGGACGTGCCTCTTGTTAAACAGCACGTCAAGATGCGAGTCTATTTCACCTTTCAATTGCTATGGTTGTTTGTAGGGTATATGACTGCGGCCAGTCAACCCCAAAAACCTCTTGAAGCTGGGCCCAGGTTGTCGTGGAAATTGCATTCAGACAGCACAACATTTCCAGAAGACTGCACACAGAGCTATGCAACACGTTACTCAGTAGCACGCCCTGGCCGCTCGCCACCCGTGTCCTTTTCAACTGACGGCTCAGGTTCTTGGGAGATGCCCGCCATCGAGCCAATGAACAGCACAGGCGGTGAACAGTGGGAGTTCGATGGCGTATCATCCGATGGCAGGGAAGCTTTCGTTTTCGGATTTTATCGTGACCCAAATTACTCCTTCTTTGGATCAGGAAATCTGCGCGCGTATGCTGAGTTCGCTCTCAAGGACGGGTCGCGTTATGCGGTCGTTGATTATGCCGAGGAGGCAATATTGGAATCATGCCCGGGGATTGGAACCAGAGGGGTCTGGAGAGGAGATGGATTCTTGTATGAATTCCTCGTCTCGGAGGACATGTCCCATACGAGTATCCTAATGGATACACCTGCAGCGAAGATTACGATCGAGATGCTGTCTGTCGCCCCACCAAGAGCTGCAAATAATGCCATCTGGCCCGCCTCCAATTTCAGTGCCTTGACAGTTCCCCATTTTTATTGGGTAGAGCCGGTTCCGGTGGCAGAACTGGCCATCGAAGGCATCATCGAGGGCCGGGATATGAAATGGACAGGTATGGGAGGCCACGAACGCCTTTGGGGAGCATTCAATTGGTATACGTGCCTGGCCAGCCTGGTTGCTGTGAAGCTGCATGCTGGACCATATGCGTTATCATTCCTAGAGCTGGGCTCAGCCATAGAGGAAGGCCTTCGTGTCCCATCGGTTCTTCTGACAAAGGACGGGAAGAAAATTTTCGAAACGCGCAATACACAACCCTCAGCAGAGGAGGATTATATGGAAATACGGAAGTTATACAGTGGTGGAGGGGCTACGACGGAGAATTTGATAGATAAGGTAACTGGCATGGAAGTCGTATTACACTCACCAGGTCAGAGAAACCAGTGGAACTTTGAGGTGCTGCATACAAAAGTCCTATTTGAGTATATTCTAGGTGAGGGTGTTGGTGGAACTGCTTATTCAGGTACAACTCGTGGTAGACTTATGGGATCCGGGAACGAAATTTGGACTGGACCAGCCTTTACGGAGATTATGAGGATGCCGAAAAACTCATGGCTTTTACAGAAGAATTATTTTGAATAAATTCATCCCGTGCTTACAATCATATTGATATCTAGGCGTTTTCCAAGCATGAATACAGTAAAATCATCACCTGAACCACAGACTTCCTCATTGATGATTAGTTGCACTACCTATCGTGACAGTATGCCTTTACCGTGACACTTTGATTATGGTGGCCTAGAGATATTTACTTGATCTCTTTTTGACACCAAGGCTTGCAGCCTTGCAGAATTATTGTCCCAGCTAGATGCACAGAGATGCAACGAACCATGAAACAGATATTTCGCGCAGGTAAGCAACAAATGCCCTTGACAGCGTCCAGTGATACTGTACTCGCAATATTACAGGGTGCTTACGATGGCAAGGTCGCCGAAGTCCGAGTTGAACCAGGATTCAGATTCCAAATTTAATCCAGAAGTGAAGAAACCCGAATCAAGAAGTTTTACTTTGTGGGTAAGCCCCCTTTGGGTTTTCTCCTCGAGCAATACGTGCTTATGTTGGTGGAAAGCGACAGGGTTAGGGTTATCGGACTCGGGCAAGCCATGATTATGCATAGAAGCGGCTCAGAAGCACTGGTACAATAGTTGCACTGAATTCACCTTCCACAAGCACACACTTGCGTCCGATATCCCAGCTTTTTCCCGCCTCCTTCGCACCCTCCCATAGATCTGTTGATCGAATCCATATTGCCATGTGGTGTCCAGGATCATGGGTGTGTAGTGTAGAGGCCAGTTTTCGGTATATAGTCTTAGTTTGTCGAGTCCCCGCTGAATTGCTTCTTACTGTACCGCGGCTATTTTTCGTACGCAGACTGACTTGCTGAACTTCAACAACAACAACAATCTCTAAACATTGCAATGGATTTCTCTCATCCCGTCAACCCAAACGACCCGGGCCTTGGTCCAATGACCAAGGCCTTGACGTGGGTCTTCACAACACTTGCCATTATCGTTGTTGGCTTACGGATGTACCTGCGAATGAAGTTCAGCCGCCGCTGGTATTGGGATGACTGGATCATGGTCCTGGCGTTGTGTTTTCAGATCATTTACTCCGGGCTCGTCACCAAGGCCTGCGACGAGGGTCTAGGAATGACATATGCCAACATGACATATCCGCAGTTGATGGGAGCACTAAAGTGGTCATACATCGCCTTACCTTTCACTCACGCGGTTTCCGTCCTGGCACGTATCTCCATCACCATTCTTCTAGTCAAGATCTTCGGTACGAGCAAGCCTAAGTTCAAGTGGTTCCTCATCAGCTATACGTCGATTCAAGCTGCCTTCGGTATCATCAGTATCGTTTTGGCCCTCGCCGACAAATTTCCCACCAAGACACACTGGGATCTTACTGTCAAGCCAACGTCAGCTTTGAACCCTGCAGTGCAACAGAATATCGCGGAAACGCTGCAATGTAAGAACAATGTCCGTCTCCACCGTCTTTGATATCGACTAATACATATTCAACAGTTCTGTACGCCATTTGTGATCTCGCCTATGTGATCTTCCCCGTCCTCTTCGTCTGGGAGCTTCAGATGCCCATCCACCGTAAACTTGGTCTCATTGTGCTCCTGGGCCTGTCCATCATTACGTTCGGTGCCGCCCTCGGCAAGGCAATCGTGGTCGCCTTGGCGCTGAGCGGCCATTTCGTCATGACCGGCCCCAATTTCAGTGGTCTCTACTTCTACGTGTCGACAATCGAGCAGTGCTTGGTGATTTCTATCGGCTGCATTCCAACGATGAAACCCATCACCAGAATTCAATTCCCAATGTTCTCCGCAATTGGCGAGTCAATCGCAAGTCTTCTTACCGGAAGAACAAGGAGCAGGAAGGGAAGTTCCACTAGTGGCTCAACTCACGAAATGGGGCCACCTCGCCGCCTTTCGGATGAAAGATTCACACCTGCTGGCACTGGTGTCCAACGACTGAACACTGTTCAGGGGAGCAAGAGCTTGAACAGCCTGCGCAAGAATGATGAGATCATGAGAACAGATGAGGTCCAAATCTCGTCGTACGCAAGGTAGTCACGGAGTTTTCGTTGGATCGTTGGGCAGTCGCGGCTTGTTGGATCATGTATGCGTAATTAAGTAGTTTGACAAGGAGTATATAACTTGCGATTCATTTATAACGTTCCGAAATGCTAATTGCTCTTTCAAAAAAATCACAGCGTGACATCCACAAATAAGGTGCTTGTGGAATAACCAAACGCCAATTGCTGATAAACATTTTGTAGGCCGCCGGTGGAGACTTTCGTGCTCCAGTGCCCATCGTGGCCCGGTCATTATAGAACTGCCTTCCGCTGTTTTTACGAATTCGAGAATCGAGATGAATTGATGCGCATCATAAAGTTAATGGGTGGGCCAAAAATAATAGTTTCGGACGGTGATATGCACCCAAGATAATGATACACTCTTGAAAATCATACCGCACTCTTGGCCGTCTTTTCATCTTGCGATGTGCTTACATCTTGTTTTTCGAGTCCGAAGTCCGTCTCCAATTCTTGCCGCAGCGCTACTTCTTTCTCAAGAAACAGCAGTAAGAACGATACACCTGCAAAAACTATGCCTATCTGCCACACACGTCTCAAACTCATGTTATAGACATTGATCACCTGGTCGCGGACTTCACTAGAGAATTCGCCCATGCTTACGGATGGCGACGCCCGCGAGTACGCATCGCCACCACTTAACAACGCACGAGCGGATTCGTCTCCAATAGTTCCCAAGAGTCCATTGAAACGATCATTGAATACAGCCGCAGGAATTGCAGCACCGAATATAGAACCGTAGCTGCGTAAGAACGCCCACGCACCTGTGCTCGTGGCGGCATCCTCCTCAGACAGCGGAGCCTGCACAGCTGGGAGGAGAGTAGCAACTGGCAGAGCGATTCCAAAAGCCAGAATGAGCTGGAAGATCACCCACACTGCCTTGTGTGAGTTCCTGTCGAGAATTGAACAAAGTCCATAGGCCATCACGCACAAGGCAAAGCCAATCAAATGTAGCGGGCGGTAGCGACCAAACTTGGTCATCAGGTTCCCAGAGAGTGCAGCTCCAACGGGGAATGCAAAGGCAAATGGCAGCAGCCAAAGCCCTGACTCCCTCGGGCTCGCGCCAAGAACGGCTTGAAAGTAGATGGGGAACATGAACACCACCCAAAAGATGAGCATGGCGTTCATGAGGGTGAGAAAGAATGCCACAGCGGAGGTACGGTTGCTAAACAGACGTAGGGGGGTCAAGGGATTCTTGCACCAGGGTGTTCCCTCCCAAGCAGCGAATAGAAGTAGTCCAATAATTCCAGTAACCAGTCCAGCAACGACCCCGGCATCTGACCATGGTTTGCTGGAGCCGCCATATGCAAGCGACCAAAGGACGGCTACGGTGGAGGCAACAATGATACCAGTTCCAACCCAATCCACGCTGCGAATTCGCTGCACAAAACCTGGCCCATCACGACGGTGCGAGACTCGGAACCAGAGCAGCATGACGATGATACAGATTCCACCCAAAGGCAAGTTGATCCAGAAGATCCATCTCCATGCTCCCGGTCCGGCCTCTGTCAAGGCCCCAGCAATCAGCGGACCGACAGCCGAGATTGTTGCGCCGATGCCAAATATCATGCCCATATATTTCCCGCGCTCTCGCAAAGGGACCAGGTCGCAGACGACGAGGTCAACCATCATGTTGATACCGCCCGCACCGGTGCCCTGAATTGAACGGCCAGCAATGAGCATAGCACCCGTGTGGGCACCCCCGATTAAGCCGCTGCCGAGCACAAATAGCGCCACCGTTGCGATGAAGATCCAGCGTCGACCCCAGAGGTCTGACAGCTGACCAAATAGCGGCTGGAATGCCGCCATTGTCAGGAAGTAGCTGTTGGCGACCCATACGTAGGCAGGCCCGAGGTCCAGATCCGCCGCAATGGTTGGCAGCGCGGTTGAGATGGTGCCGCCATCAAGCCAGGTCAGCAATGCGGCAAGCAGCAAACCTACTAGAACAATATAGAAGCGGAAGCCACGCGGGCTCGGGGGCCCCTCATGTACAGGTGCATGTCCTGCCGTCCCCGTTTCGATAACCTTGTTGGCATCAGACCCTTCTCGTTGTGCGGCTTGGTCTGACGAAGAATCAGTCATCATCAGCGGGTAGACAAGAAGAACAAAGGCGGGATAATTGCATTAAAACTGTGGTGCTTATCTTCAAACTTTTGGAAGTAAGTAGCGTAGCTTTAAAGCAAGTAGAAAGACAGCGGTCCAGTGCGAAATATGAACAGGCATAATTACTCCGATCGTATCACAACATATGAGGGTGGTGGGGGGTTTGGCTGGGTGGTTCGTAGTACAAAACCGGCGATGAGGCTTTTCCGGCTCGCTAAAGCCCCTGGAATTTTAGGCCTGTAGATCACCTAATAGGCCCTCTACCCCACCACCCCGCCCCCGGTTTTTTGAATTCAGGGGGGCTGGAGGGTCGGACTCCGGTCCACCTCCACCAGGTCCGGTACCCTTTACTGTATGTCGGGCAGGTGCAGTAGTACGACCCCACCCCACTTGAACAATTTATTACCAAAGCGTCGTTTTAGATGTTTTGTAGATGCCGCTTTGGGTGGATTGCTATATCAGGTTACGCAGTATTGGTGAGCTACCTTATGCTTATCATGCCGCTAAACCCTCCTCGGTTGCCTGCATTGTTGCAAACACTTCCTCCAACACAGCCCCGCTGGAAGCTTTGAACCTTTGAACCTTCAGACTCAACCATCTTTTCAGCCTTGCAAATTATTTCTCGAGTGACAACGTGTCCAAGTACTCACGCCACCATGTCTATTCTTCTCTACGTCGCAGTGATCGCTGTTGGAGCATGGCTTCTCTACTCCAAACGCGCACCAGCACCACCGAAGCTCGATCTGCCCTATTTGAAGTTTGAGGGAGATAATTCTGCATCAAGATATAGAATGGAGAGCGAGACCATTCTAGGCAGAGGATATGCCCAAGTGAGCACCCTTCATACATAGACATCCCCTCGTTGAACATTCGGGGTTTTATTTGTGCTTATGCCCTTTCCCACCCAAATCTACCTGATGCTAAGGAAGTGTGGTATAGTACACCAAGAAAGGATCGCCATTCACCATGCGGGATCCCAATGACCCCGAGCGCCCGATGGTCATGTTACCAGCTAAGTACATAGACGAAATCAAATGGATCCCCGAGAATCGCATGAGTTTCTGGAAACATATAGACAAGGTACGTTGAACATGGCCGCCTACGTTGGCACGAGCCCTACTAAAGCGATTGTTCACCAGCAATCGATTCTGAGTCAAATCGGCGGACCTGGTATCACGGAGGAAGTTGCCCTTGCAGCAAGACAAGGTCTGAATCGAGCATTAGGTCAGTCAACGGAGAACGAAACGCGAGAAGCGCACGCTGACATCTTCGTCTCGGAATAGTTTACTTGATCGAACCACTACAGAAGGCGTGCCTTGCTTCCTATGCAAAAGAAATGCCTTCTTGTCCAGGTATAAATTCCCCAACATAAGGATCCATATTTTTCTAGTCTAACCTTCATTTAGAATGGACCTCTATGCTTCCATACCCGTTACTCATTAAGATATTCGCCAGCATGTCAGCCTGTGCTATCGTTGGACCTGAAGTAAGTGGCTCCGAGCTAGCCTACCTCTTCGAATTTTGGGCAAATAAATTGAGAGAGTTCAAGACTAACTTTTGAAATTGGATAGCTGGGAGGCCTCGACTCGGAATGGCAGGGTCTTTCGATGAATTACGTCTCAGCTGCTCTTAGCGCACCGTCTATTGTGAAGAACAAATACCCTACTTGGCTTTATTGGTTGTCACAGTATACAAATGGTGGCGTCAGGACGATGTGGAAGCACCGCGCTCGCGCCCGTGAAATTCTCACTCCAGTCCTCCAGAACCGTATCAATGCCACAGAGGAGTTGAAAGCCAAAGGTATCAAGAAGCCGAAAGGACCGCGCAAGTATGAGGACGGCGTGCAGTGGCTTTTAGATGCGCATACTGCGCATGGAAAGATCCTGACACCAGATCAGCTAGCTCAGGACCTTTTTGTCATCATGACGGCTTCTATTCACAGTACTTCTGGCGCCGGACTTGCAATTATATTTGATATGTTGGAGCATCCGGACACCCTCTCTGATATTACCCAGGAGATCCTAGAAGTTCAAAGTAAGCTTCCGGGAGGTATATGGACTCGCAAAGCTTTGGGACAACTCAAACTACTCGATAGTTTCATGCGTGAAAGCGCCCGAGTGCATGCTCTGACTCAATGTAAGTGAAGTAGGTACTTGATATTCACACCACTACTAACCTGTAGCAATAGATACCGCCGCTCAACGAATACCTACCGAGACCTGGAGCTTCAAAGACGGCCTGACAATACCCAGCGGTTTCACCATGGCCTTCCCCAGCTATCACCACAATTTCGACTCCGCCGTCCACCCACACCCAGATACATTCAATGCATACAGACATTTGCGCAAGCGTGAAGAGTCCAACACGCATAAGTTCCATTTCGCGTCAGTATCAGAGGATATGTTGAATTGGGGAGCGGGACGTCATGCCTGCCCGGGTCGCTTCTTTGCCCAGGAGACGTTGAAGCTTCTGATTATTCATTTGCTCGCACACTACGAGTTCAAGCACGAAGCAGGGAATGAGAAGACACCCAGGTTCATATCAAACAACCTGTTTCTCATCCCAAATCCAGCACTACCCATTTTATTCAAGGAGCGCGAACTTTCTCTGTGAAATTCTGGTAATTATCATGATTTGGGCTTAGATGCGGGCTAAGAATTTAAGAGTAAATTTTCAATGCAAACCCGGAAAGAAAACCCAGACTGTGACAGGTGACCCGAAGATGACACTCAGGACTAAGTATTAAGTGCCTCAAAGTGGCTTGTTCGAAGGTCAACTATTGGCCTCTTCAGCATCGATACCCCGCATGAGAATCTTGGTCTCAACGCTCTCATATTATGGTTGAAAAAAGCTTGATGGTAGAACATGAAGTAATTCAGACGATATCCGGCCCCAAATGTTTGCGAAGGATGCCAAGGATCTCATCCGACGTCTTATGATACAACGCATCGGCTCCCTCACTCTCCAATAGCTCACTCGACCTGGAAAGGAAAGTTCGTTAGCAAAGGGTCATCAACTTGGAGTACATGGATACCTACGGTGGATAGCTGTCGTTGGTCCAAAATCGACCATGGCTTTCCCAGCCGAGACCGGTGGCGCTCACCATGGTCCGGGCTCCTTGTTCTGAAGTGCGGCCCATTATGAAATAAGTGGCCGCCATAGCAGTCCTCGCGGCGAAAGGCAGCTCGTGGAGCATGTTCGTCTTACATAGACCGGGGCAATTCGCGTTGACGATAACTCTTCCTTCCCGAGTACTTCTATCTGCGATGGCCCGCATCGCAAACCACGCCACCAGCTTGACGAGGAAATATTGCTTCTGGAAGTCCCACTTGGTCGAGTCATTGCATCGCTCGATCAAGGACTGGTCGGGCGATATGTCTGTTGGCTTGACCTCCAGATGTGCGATGCTGTTGACGAAAGAGAGGTGGCTGGGCTCGCCATGAGGGGACTCGGAGGCTGTGGCCTGGAGCTTGGGGAGTAGAAGCAAGCCCAGGAGTGCAGGAGAGAGGGCGTTTATCTGCAGGGTGCTTTCCCATTGATCTCCGGTGAGTTCATAGTCGACTTTCATAACGCCGCCCCCGAGTTGCGCTACGTGCAGCCGTGGGACTTTTTCGTTGAGGTTCTTCCCAAAGTCGCGAACGGATTCGAAAGACGACAGGTCGATGATCAAGATGGTGAAGATATCCGCGGGGCACTTGGAGGCGTTGATGATGGCTTGCTTTGCCTGCTCGCCCTTTTCCTGGCTGCGTACCCCGAGGATCAACGGCGACGCGCCTTGGGCTGCATATTTGATGGCAGCGGCAAGACCAAGGCCTGAGTTGGCGCCCGTTACCAGGACGGCTTTGCCTTTGAACGAGAGGGATGTGGGGTCTGCGGGCGGGTTCCGGGCAGCATGCCACATGGATTTTGGGTCAGACATGGCATCGACGAATTTGGATTTGGATTTGGATTCGGGTGAAGGGGTAAAGGGGGAAAATTATAAATGATGATTCAATGTAAAGTGCGTATGGTTATGGTGGTTGCAACTGT
Organism: Lachnellula arida; assembly: GCA_007821475.1. Taxonomy (NCBI): domain Eukaryota; kingdom Fungi; phylum Ascomycota; class Leotiomycetes; order Helotiales; family Lachnaceae; genus Lachnellula; species Lachnellula arida. The sequence continues at coordinate 32,084 of QGMF01000118.1, forward strand.
GGGGGCGTCTTCGCAATCTACCTACCTATGTATATGGCCAGTTCAACATGACTTCAGGGTCAAGTGCCGATTGGAACCAATTACTGTAGCTGTACTGTACCAGGCGACAACGTGGTACAAAGTGCGAATTCCAGTAGATGGTGTGACTTTACCCCGCCACCCACATGCTCCAGGGGGAAGGTTGAGTGGGGCAGCCAATCACCCTGGGAATGTCAGAAGAACTCTGGTTTCAGATAATTCGACGTATATTTCTGGCGCAGCATTACGTTGATAATACCTACATCCCAAAACAATGGAATTCAAGAAGCCTGCGTAGGTATTACTCCGTGCTAGCTCCGGGAAATCCAGCCCCAGAGATAGGATGCACCATGCCGCAACAGATGACGGCCCGACTCCCGAGTATACGCCTTACGAGTAGCCTGTACCAGGTCCAGGTCCAGGGCATCGGACTTGGACTCGAGTTGTGTGGATTTGCCCCACTTTATGCACGACACGGCACCAGCGGCTCCGATTCCGATACCCCTGCCCCTACTCCCAATACTCGCCAAGAGAAACCGAACCGTACTTCACTTCGTATGATTACCCAATGGGGCAATCGCTTCGCAGTAAGAAATTCCATACAGTACGAAAGTCTCTCTCTTCCTCTTCACCAGCATGAGTCAATCTAGAACTAACGGTAACAGCCCAGCCTTCCCAAATGAGCCCGCCAACATTACTTCCCACGCATCAGGATGCCATCGTTGCCGATCAATCTGGCAACCTCGCCATCTCGACCACAGTACCGCTTCCAGAAATCAGATCGGATGAGATTCTGATCAAGACAACAGCCGTCGCTATCAACCCATCCGATGTGAAGCTTACCGGCCAGATGGCCGCACCTGCGGCTATAGCCGGGAGCGACTGCGCCGGCATCGTCGTTGCAGTCGGCGAAATCGCCCAGGAGCGTTTCAAAGTCGGGGATCGCGTATGCGCTCCTACGGTTCCCATGGATCCCCTTAATCCTCTATCCGGCGCTTTCGCCGAGTATGTTCCTCTCGTTGCCGATTTTGCACTGAAGGTACCGAAGACCCTGCCGTTGGAGCATGCGGCAGCTTTGGGTACCGGGGTAGCTACTATTGGTTATGCTTTGTTTCGCTCTCTCTGCATACCTGGGCATCCGGAGAAGAAGGCCATGGAGCCTGCAACTGTCCTAGTATGGGGTGGCAGTTCAGCAACCGGGACGATGGCGATTCAGTTGATTCGGAGGTGAGTTTTCGATCAAACCGGCACCTCCAAGCAGGTTCTGCGGAGAAGAAATTCATTCTTAACTTTCAAGACTACTTATCATATTCTCAGATCGGGTTGCATTCCCATCACTGCATGCTCACCCAAGAACTTCGCTCTTGTGAAGAGTCGTGGAGCCGAGAAAGCCTTCGACTACCACGACAGCGAGTGTGCGGCCCAGATAAAAGCATATACTGGCAACGCGCTTGACTTTGCACTGGACTGTGTCTGCGACGCGCAAAGCATGCAAGCTTGCTACGCAGCGATAGGTCGCGCCGGGGGCTCTTACACCACGCTGGAACCCTATCACCAGAAACTGCACACGCGGAAGAGAATCCGTCCTGACTGGATCTTAGGCATCGCGTTGTTTGGAAGGGAGATTGGCTGGAAGGATCCGTACCATGTTGAGGCAGATGCCGAGCTGAGGGATTTCGGTCGCCGGTGGTTCCAATGCGTCCAGAGCCTGCTTGACCGGGGTGAGATCCAACCACATCCAGTAAGGATTGGGAATGAGGTAGGCTTTGAGGGAGTCATGAAAGGCATCACTTTGATGAAACAGAAAACTGTTTCGGGAGAGAAGCTTGTCTATCGTTTAAAGGATACTCGTTGATCTTGCCGTTTCTTGGTCTGTATCTTTCTGAATTTGTGATCCTATTCTGTTCTGTTTTCGAGCGAGATATTTTAGAAAGGTGGTCAAAAGGTCGCGACTCCTGAATAACGAAAGAGCGAGTAGAAGGATGGATGACTCTTCTATGATATCAATCTAGTAGCAGTAGCAGTAGTATTGATTTTCGACCGGCAAATAAGCAGGATAATTAAAGCTGCCTCCTAGAACCTCCCATGGGGTATGGGGTCATGCTAGGCTAACAGGGCTTTTATACAGAATCCTATCCAAAAAGGGGGTAAAACCACAAAGAGAAAAACACCTCCTCCTTATAAACAGTCCCGGGTCCCTGATTCCGCGGTACCGCACTTCTCCTATAGGCCTTAGAAAGCATTTCCCGCGTAAAGCGTAATTCAACTAACGCTTCCCCGCCATTTGTGATAGGCGCCAGAACATATCACGCATGCTAAAGAGAGGTATCTAAGGCCTGTAGAACTAATCCCTAGGTTAATTAACTCGAATTGCATCAAAAGCCCACTAGCAATAGTACCTCGAACCCTTTTAATAGTACAGTAGCCTGTGTCGAGCGCACGCGGAAAACTAAGCCTCGCCTCTAATGTAATGCCAAATGCAAGGCCCCTATCCCAACTTCTTATATGCCCCTCCAGCCCCAGACGATTACGGAACACTCGATGTATAAGCCTGTATGGGTGCTAATGTCGTCGGAGCTGACGAAGCACTGATGCTGGATCTAAACGGCTTTGCTCTGTCGAGACTTGCAATATCACTAACTTTTTTATTGTTTTATTGTGCGGCCTGGTGGGCGCCAATGATGCCCCCCCCCGCGCCTTAGTTTACACTAAGATAGAGTCTTTTCACTATTCGTTGGTTTGAAATGGGAGGTGTCGGAGCAGCTAAGCGTGCGCTTGTTGTGGTGTTGTTGTCAGGTTATTATTTGCTGTCAACGAAGCAGCGTATACTTTGTTCGCAAGTTTGTGGTTAAGGCGGTAAGAGAGTGATGATTTGAAAGGGTCTGAGTAGACGCTAGAGACCCGCACTGCTGGTTGGGGATCGCCCCTGGATTCTCCTGAGCTTTTGCAGTCGTCGTACCTCCATATTATAGCTCTAGGAGGTTAATGTCTTATGTATTATATAGGTTTTAGAACTGAAGATATTATTGAATGTTTTAAAGAACAGGTCCGGGTGCCCTTTGCTCTTGCCCTTTTTGGGGTATCTTTGAATTATCCTTATGTTATTTGAGCTTAAAGCAGAGCGTGGAAGCATGGATGAGGTCCCTGATTGATATGCTAAGTTTTGGATGAACATATTGATTGACGAAGAACAAAGAGCTTTGTTTCCTTCCACTTAAGAAAGCCGATGTTTCGATTAAGGTAGGAACTGCATCCGGCGGCCTTCAATCGATCTGCTTTTTGTTTAAGCACGCTTTGTCATATGATACTATTAATGCCAAAGCCCCTTTAATACTCTAATAATCAGGTGAAGACTGGGTTTTCGAGGGGCGCTAATTACTAGAGTTTGTCTAGATCTATATTAAGAAATCTTTTGTTGCATATCGCACTTTCGAGATTATAACGACCTGGTGAATATGACCCAGAAAACTTCCCGCATTAGGAATTTTCGGATTTCGTTGCACGTCGCAATTTTTCAGCTACGACCACAGATTCAATTTTGGCATGTTTCTGACATTCTAAAAGTTTTGCTGCATGTCGCATTTTTGAAATACTATGGTTCATTCGCCTTTAGCAGAGCTAGGAGTTTAGATTGAGGTTTTACTCATATTATACTAGAACTACTTAGCCTGTTTAGGATACTAAGAGCTTTGCTGCAAGTCGAATTTTTTAGTTAACATAGAAGGATTCAATATGACTTATATAGAGTGCTGCGAATTAAGCACATTCACCTAGTTACTAAGCAAAAGCATGCTTGCTACATTTTTGTTGCATATCGCAGCACGCGGACGAGTATATAGTGAATATAAAGTCAGAATTTGAGCACTATATTTGTAATAGGTTATTCACACTCATACGAGTAATAAGGTAGTGCATCTCTAGAATGAAGTCTGGGTTCGGCGAAAGAATACTAACGTGACCTATGCTACTTCGCATACTTATTATCTGAAGTATAAAAGAAGAGTTAATAAAATAACAAACACCCTACCGATTTCAATAAATCAAATGAATATAAGAATAAAAAGATAGCAGATGTATAATTTGAGATTATATAAATAGCATATCAAATATATAAACATACAGGACAAAAACGAAGTGTGGATAAAGCGCAGGGCAATGCATTAGCTCACTCTTAAGCGATACGCGCCAAGGCCTAACGCGGGTCCTTTGAGAATCCGCTCAAGAACGATAACGATCCTAAGAATATCCGACTCTTAGCTTTCTTTAATACCTACGTCAAGGGCTACAATCCCTAGGGCTTACACGATCATATACTTCGTATATATGAATGGTTGATGCCTTGCAGGTGCCGTAATTCTTCCCCACTACTCATTTGCTTGGCTCGGACGCGACTCGCGAGCAGGATCAATACCCTTCGCTCAAGAGTCAAGTGAGGGGGAAAAGCGTCTCAGGCCGCGTCTAAGTGCGGGCCGGGATCGCTCGTCTTTAGGCAATAAGTACGTAGATCTCTGACCCTGCCCTTTATCCTGTCCCAGACTTGAGCAGATGTACTTACACCCTCTCCGCATATAGATAGATACACCCCTTGGTCGATCTCGCTTAACACCAAGCCTCGCCCGTTTTTACTCTTTCTTCCCCTTTTGACGGCCTTGCACGTCATGGAGAAACCACTGGTTCTCATGGGTGCTACGCCTATTTACGGGCATACCATGCCTCTGCGGGCCATTGCACGGGGACTTATTGAGCGGGGTTTTGACATAACGTTCGTTAGCGGTTCGCATTTCCGAGAACTTATCGAGGCCATCGGCGCACGCTTTCATCCTTATTCCGGCTATGCGGATATCTCAGAAGCGACAGTCAATACGCGCTTCCCGGGTCGGGTTGCCCTTGCTGGGGAAGAGCTAGGAGCTTATGATAATGAGCATATTTTTGTACGGGCTATGCCTAGTCAATACGAGAGCATTCAGGTTGCATTGAAAGAGTTGAGGGAAAGAGAGCCGGGAAGGAAGGTCGTCTTGATGGTCGAGAATGGCTGTCTGGGGATTATTCCTAGTATATTGGGAGCTCCGGGTATCAAGCCAGATGCTCATATCACTATCGGCGTGCTTCCTCTTCAGCTATCAAGCATCGACACTGCGCCTTTCGGCACCTGCATCCCACCAGATTCGTCACCCTCGGGCCGCGAAAGAAACGCTCTTCTCAACCAGAAGAACCGCACTGACTCCCATGAGCTTCACACAATCTTTCTCTCTCTCTTGGCCTCGACGGGAGCAAAGACTACAGACCGTTTATACACCGATGCAGCCGTCGTCCTGCCAGATCGCTACATCGAGATGTGCATCCCTGAGATCGAGTACCCCCGTTCTGACCTCCCATCCAGCGTCCGTTTCGCGGGTGGCCTACCCCACGGTTCTCGCGACCCCGCACAGTCATTTCCTGACTTCTGGCCCGAGCTCATCGCGAACGAAGACGTGAAGAAGAGCGGAAAAGGGGAGGGAAAGAAAGTAGTAGCTGTTTCGCAAGGCACGTTCTCCAACTCGCCGACCCAGCTTCTCCTTCCCACCATCAACGCTCTGGCGAAGCATGACGATGTTCTTGTTGTCGCTGCCCTAGGCGCTCGCAATGCCACTCTTCCTCCTTCTGTCTCTGTTCCTGGGAACGTAAGAGTTGCGGATTTTATCCCGTTTGATGAGCTGCTTCCTCACTGTGATGTCTTCGTCACGAACGGGGGCTATGGAGCGGTGCAGCATGCGATCGCGAATGGAGTGCCGATGGTTGTCGCTGGGAACACGGAGGAAAAGCCGGAGAATGCTTGTCGGGTTGCGTGGGCGGGGATTGGGGTCAATCTGAAGACTGCGACGCCGAGTGAGGAGGCTCTGGAAGAGGCTGTGGTGAAGATTTTTGGTGATGGGAGTTTCAAGCAGAAGATTGAAGTGATGAAAGAGAAGATGGAGGCATGTGATGCGCTGGGAACGATTGCAGAAGCTGTTTTGGAGTTGGGTGGGGGGAAATAATTAGTAGACTTAGCCATTTAGACAGACAAGCTCAGCACTGACGAAAACACTCCAACTTTCATCCCTCCTCTCCCACTCTTTCCATCCTTCTACTATCTCCTGCAATTCTTCTTTCGTAGCCCCTATCTCAAGGGCTTTCTTATGCCACTCACTATCCTGATCCAACATCCCCGCCATACTTTGCACCCACATTTTCTTCTCAGCCGGCTCGCTGTAAACCCAATTACTAGAACCCGTCTTAATCTGATCTCTCGACCATCCAGCCTTCAGCGCCGCTTCCAACAGCTTCGGCCCAAAACCAGGAAGAGTCCCACCCCGCTGCACACCCGCCATGGAATTCGTGAGCCTCTGCCATTTTTCAATCCCCGGAAGCAGCGGGTAAAACGAGTCGCCATTCTTGCTTATAGCCTCCCTTGCCGCCACAATCCCACCTTTGCTTTTCGCAGCGCCTTTCATCGTTCTCAGCGCCAAGACGGGGTCATGGAGATGGTTCAGAACTTGATGGCAATGCACGACATCAAAAGTCCCAAATTCCTTGTCCAGAACCGCTTCTAAGTTCTCTACGTCTCCAAGGACAAAGTTCGTTCTGGTGCTGACACCTCTTTCGTCTGCTAGAGCTGTGGCTTTGTCAATAAATAGTTTGCCGGGTTCAACGCCGGTGAAATTGGCTTCTGGGAAGCGGGATGCGATATCTGTGGTGATTGAGCCTGGGCCGCATCCGATGTCTAGGAAGGTGAAGTTTGGCGGGAGGGATGATAAGTAGGGGAGGAGGTAGGAGCAGCAGGTTTCTGCCGTTCTGTAAGCATAGCGATCCAGTGAGGCTTTGTTGTAGCCGGCGAAGGGTTTTCTGGGGGGTTGCGAGGATGGAGGGGCCATTATGTGAGATGGGGGCTTGTTGAAGGTTATGAGGTGGAAGGCGGCTCTTGTGGAGAGAAAATGATCTTTGGCATTGATAAGTGCCTTTTCATTCTTAAAAGCGTAGATCGATCGGGTTTTAATCTTCTTAACACCGGTATGAATACGCGCACGCGAACTGTACGGTGTCACGAGCGTATAGGCTAAGCCTATTTTATATAATCTAAGCTTAATTTGGAACCCCGGCAATTTGTAGCAAGACCTCCAGATTGGTGACACCTCGTACACCAAATCTAATTGAGAAGCTTTCAGACTGCGGGATCCATTTAATATATCAGAAACTGGGGATACACAGCCGCAAATGCTTGTGCCAACGCCGCCAGGAAGAATAGGGGCATGCGCGAACTGTAGCCGAAGGCTTAGTTCCTCCAGACGACGCAAGCCGCGTCTTTGTTGCTACAACGGAAACGGCTTCGAATTGAAAAGTTTCTTCACTCTTTTCACCCGTCACTGGCACTGGATCTGAATACCAGAACAATGCGCAATCTCCGGGCGTATCACGCCAAGACGAGGCATGGATGTCGCCAATGCAAGGTGTGATAACCCCTCTTCTTAATAGAGCTTTCCTGGACACCGAGAACGTTTCTTCGAATCCAAATCCTCTTAATTGACGGGGCACTTCTTACTCCTTCGAATCTGAACCTCTTCGAAAGAACAATTGCCGATGTCTGTTTATATTCAGACGCGCCGGGTCAAGGTATGCTCAGTCCCGATCCCCATGAAAGGACTGACGTGATGATGCAAACAGTGTGACTGTGTTGGTCCTATTTGTTCCAGTTGTCGGAGACGTTAAGAAGCTTGCAGTTACCAGAGCATGATTACGAGAGTCCAGTTGCCCAGATCTCTGGAGACTGCTGCAGCCACTGCCCTATTCCAGCCGTACTCGGGATTTCAACCACATCCATCCGATTCCCTCGATTTTGTGGATAGTCTGGGGGGCCGGAGAGGGAACTCATGCACCACTTTCTATCAGACGCGTGCTTCATACTTGCCCTCTGTCAGGACCTAAAAGAATGCAGAATTTGGCCCATCGCCCTACCTACGTTGGCAAGGAGATGTCCTTTCATTCGATACAGCATCTTGGCAGTATCAGCAATTCATTTGTGCCTCCTGGGTTCCCCCAATACTCCAAAGTACTCCATTGTGGCGTGCAGATACCACATTGAAGCATCTCGTCAGTTCAAAGCCTCAGTCCAAGAGATCTCGCAAGATAATCTGGGGGGAGCGATTGCGTTCGCAGCTAGCGCTGGTATTATTGGACTCGGTCTCCCTTTGATCGTAGAGCAGGCAGCTCTCACCAACGAATTACTACTTCCGTTTAATACTTACGATCTGTTGTCAATATTGAGATACACTGGCAGATTACGAAGCCATTGATGCTCTTGAGACGTGGATAAACTCAATTTCAGGCTCACCCTTCTTATGGAAGCAGTTTATGACTTGGCCTTCCCCAGTCCCAGAAGCTTCATGGCTCGTCTCCAAGAATATTGCCCTCCAGCCTTGGAGATTCTTACTCATTGGTGTATCATCACGAAACAAGCACCCTTGAGGTGGTACTTACAGCCTTGGCTTGATAGAACACTCAAGTTTGCGTCAGACACCATAGAGCTACACGACACAACAGTCAACAACGCATTCAAGGCAAATGCCCCTTCCGCAGCCTATTATAAATAAGCTTCAGGGCTATTAGCAATTTTGGGCCCGCGCCTACTTCTCCAAAGGTCGTGCAACCTGCAGCTTCCCGTGGGCGCGTCCAGGTGTAGCCCGGTGACTGGGTAATTGGGTTTGAGCTTCTTAATCCAAAACACGAACATATATAAGAATGTGTATCAATTTCGAGAGACTGAATATTTATACTCAGAAGGCTGTCAACATAGGGCTGGTTTTGACTGCGGCTAAATTCCCAATTATCGTTTTAGGGGCTGCGGGCCTTTGCGTATTACTATTGTCCCTCTTTCACACCCATTCACAGGCCTATTGACAATGTCATTGAATCTAAGTCAACATTCACGGTCGGCGGCATTCAGCACAACAATAGCCGAACACCCCTTTTGCGAATAACAATCAACGTTTGGCGAATCAACCCCAGGAGTCCTACACAACAATGTGATTCCTAGTCAGGATTACAGCCATAGAGCATATTCTAGCCCGTGAATGGAAACTGGCTTAGGCCTGCGGTTATTGTTGGTCTTGCATTGCAACACTATTTATTGCGCCAATCTCTTTTCTTCATGTCCCGCTTTGGCATGAAATCAAATAAACAGCAGAAACCGAATACCCGACTCAAAGCCAAGATGAGGATTCTCGCACTCTTCTATGCGCTAGCCGCATTGCAAATGGGTACTGCACATACTGTCTTCACAACTCTTTTCATCAATGACGCCAACCAAAGCCCCGGTACCTGCGGGCGGATGCCGATGACCCCAAACAAAGCTACATTCCCTATCAACGATCTGAAGAGCGATGACATGGCTTGCGGTACGTCAAACTCAAACACTCTGATATGACTGACTAACAAGAGGTAGGGTATAATGGAACTGCAGGTGTTGCACGTGTCTGCACAATTCCCCAAGCAGCGAAACTGGACTTCCTGTTTGTTGAATACGCTGATAACTCTCAACCCGGCGCCATCGATATATCCCACAAGGGCCCTTGTGCGGTCTACATGAAGCGCGTTGAGTCTGCCATCCAGGACAAAGCAATCGGAGATGGCTGGTTCAAGATATGGGAAGACACCTATGATGCTGAAACATCGCAGTGGTGTACAGAGAAGCTGATAAAAAACAACGGCATGCTATCGGTCAAAATCCCTGAGAATCTCGCCGGTGGATACTATCTTATTCGGCCAGAGTTGCTCGCTCTCCATCAAGCAGATAAGAATCCTCCAAATCCGCAGTTCTATCTTGGGTGTGCGCAGATATTCTTGAACTCGACTGCGACCTCACTACCCAAGGACACTGTCAAGATCCCAGGCTATGTTGAGCCTACCGACCCTGCTGTTCTCTTCAACATCTATGTCCCGAAATGGCCTTACCCTGCTCTGGGACCCGCTTTATACAACGGAAGCAACAGTGTCGAAGTCAAGCCAGTCGACAGGCAAACCGAGGGCCTTCTGCCATACAATGCAGTCGTAACAAATGCAAACTGGTGGGCCCTTGAACTAGATCCATACTCAACGTCCGACGGATGCAAAAATGTAAGTGATTTCGTACTCTCTTTTCATGTTACAAACTCGTACTTAATATCTTCAACAGGCCTCGAAGGTCTGTTTTGACCTGACCAGTCAGTGCTATAACAGTGCTCCGCCAACCGGTTCGAGTGGATGCAGATTATGGGAAACGAAATGCAATGGAGTGCGCGATGCTTGTAATGCTGGGAACTTCAACGGCCCGCCACAGAAGAACAAAGTTCTTATGCCAGGGCCCCCAGGCCCAACGAAAGCAGCCAGACAATTTTCAGTACTAGATACAAGCCCCACAACGACCCCTACCACGGCAGTCCCGACACCAGAACCAAGCTCATCCACTTTCCAACCACCGGCCATGAAACTACTGGACACAATCCCCACAACGACCTCTATCAACACAGTCCCGACGCCAGAGCCAAGCTCACCCACTTCCGAACCACCGGCCATGAAAGTATCTCTTGACGGCCGCTGCGGCGAAGCACAAACCTGCACGGGCAGCGCGTTTGGCGATTGTTGTTCAAAGCACAATTGGTGCGGGAGCGGTAGTTTGTATTGCGGATATAACTGCCTGGCTGATTACGGCACCTGTCGTGGTCAGTACAAATTTGCCAGAGAAGATGCCCACCGGCGAAGACAGAGGAGTTACGGATGGGCAAGGAGTAACGGATGGGCAATGGGTCACGGGTTCGCATTTGCTGACGAATTGGAAAATGCTCCCGGATGGGCAAATCGTGGGCTCTGAAATACCAGAGAGCATAATCGCAGCGCAATCACTGAGCTTGGAATGGTTATAATGCTGGTCATCTCGAGGGGTTTGGTCCTGAAGTGTTGGATAGTCCAAGAACATCTGTCACGTACCGCGTGGTATGATTGGAGATTTCCACCTGCAACACCCAACTCTTCAAAGACCACACCAGCACAGCGTCTCCAACCGTATCTGGAGCGCTCTGGTGCACAGGCTCGCTACCTCTACCACCTCCAGAATCACTTTCACCCACACACGTAGGAATACCGTGTTGTGTCATACAGCTTTATTTAGTACCGCTAAAGATGTCCGATAGTCCTTACCAAAGGACTGGGCACTATCCATTTCTTATTGCAATAAGCTAGTCATACATGAAATTTTTTACACATATCACAGAACTTGCTAGGTGCAGCTTTGATGAATGAGTGATAAAAGAGGGTACTCCACCAGCAAAAGTAATCCAAAAAAGGCAAAAAACATACAACAGCAGGTATTCGCTGGTGGTCACCCACCCAAGTACTACTCTGCCGATCTGAGACTTGTGTATAGCAGAGCGGGCGGAATGCCCAATTCTCTTGATTCTATAATACCCAAAGCAGGAAACAGGAACCCGGAAATAATAACGACTTTTGAATTCCCGGGACCCGGCTTTCCTAATTCTATTCCTCCACTTTAGGTATGTTTTATTATTTGCGACCCTTTCAGACGTCGAGCTCGGAATGAACTCTCCAACCCATCAAGATTCAAGAAATGCAAAGCAACTTTACATTCGTAGGGGGCATGTTCATGTTGGCCCTTTTTCTAGTTGACACTTCTGCTTTTGCTTCTCCAGGGACATTGCCTGACTGGTTGTCGGTTCTAAGGCATGGTCTTGTGGTGTTGACGATATGTTATATCTGCGCTGTGGAATGATTACAAGTATGCTGCTTGTTATCTCTGGCGCGCAAATACAGTGTTATATACTCGGGATATTTTAAAACACTATAGTACCCCGCCCCGCTATTACCTGGCATCGCATCGGCGATAAGCCCCCCCTATCTTTAGCGATCACTCCCTAATAATCAGCGCCTTGAGAACTCCACTGACATAAAATCCATCACGTCCGATAAAGTCCATATTTGGCGGGCCTTTGAAGAATAAATACCTTAAAATTAGATGATGAATATCGTTTGTGGTGAATACTCGTATGTGATGTGCTGTTGGGCCTCTGGCACTGTACTGCACTGCACTGCGCCGTCCAGGACCATTGGGTAAAGGGGTAAGAAAGGCTGTACGGTAGGAATATATAGCAATGTAAATTCTCCCAGATAGCAAAAGAATCTAATAGACAAAACTGGCTACATCTCTACGATAGCCTTAATATCCCTAGCACTCTCTTCTAGAATCTCTCTAAATTCATCAACCGTGCCAACACGTCCCCAAATAGAAACTTTCACACTACAGTACAAGGAAAAGATCAGTAAATTTATTCCCGTCAAAAGTACTCAAGACAAAGGAAAGGGTACGACTAACGATTTCTCCTGCGTCTGAAAATTAATCGACATTCCATTCGGATGATCAAAAACATCACCGCCCTCAAGCGCCCCAGCCGCAAGACAATTCGTCATGAGCTGCGGCGGAAGTTTTCTACTCCTGTACAGGGGATCCGTGAACAGGGCCGGCATGGTCTCGCCGTCCCGGACTGCCGATTGCAGCGCAAAGAAATGTCTATCGAAGCTGTGGCCCCGCGACACCGTCGCTACGTTACTGGCATGTGTACGCGCCGCATCGAAGAATAGCTTCCGCACTTCGGCCGTGGGAGGTTGTCGGTCCGCTGCCGCGGCGCAGAAGGCCGCGATGGGAGGACGCACCGTGAGGTTCAAGTCGATCCGGCCGTTGCGGAAGTGGTTTTGGGAGATTGGTTCCAGGGAAATGGGGTTGTGGCCCCAGTATCGACGCGCTGCTAGTTGGATCGCAAGCTGGACACCGGAATTCGGTGGGCATTTGTGGAGACTGAAGAGGTTGCGGTTGATGGTGGGGATCTCGAAGGCTCGGTATTCGAATTTTGCTGCGTCGCTTGTGAGTTGTGCTCGGATGCGTGTGATGTGCTTCTCAATTGCTGGAGATGTTGTGAATGTGTAACCTTCGGACATGTTGATTGCGGACGGTAATTCCCTCACAGGTCTTGGAGGATCTTGAGGATTAAAGGTCAGAATAGCGTTACAGACGAAATCATATAGGCGTATGAATGTATATCCGTCAAACATAGTGTGCTCGCCGATGGTGGCCGAGATTCCGTTGTCACAAATGGCGAATTGTGTTGTTTTGTCGCTCCATCTATTGCGACCATTTGCATGGAGGAAGTGCGGTCCACGCTCGGAGGCAGTCTGGGGTCGAGCTTCATCCAAGTAGACAACAAAAGCAGAGGCTTCAATATCATGAATCCAAGCCCTGTTTTCTTTGCTTAAGTTTTGGAGCTCAGTACGAGTCTAGCAAGGATTAGCACAACATGAAATACTGCGACGGACAATTTTAAGACTTACATCGGCCCAGTGATCTCGTGTGTCCTGCGTCAATACTCCAACCCATGATTCCGGCTTTTCGTCAGCATCCAAAATACGTTGAAAAGCATCTAGAAGTGCGGTGTAAGAGGTAGCTTCATCCCCATTTCGGAGAGAAATCTTGTAAGCATGCCCTCGACGGAATGCGACCAAATAGTCATTTCCTGGATATTTCTTCATGGCATCTTTCGGGTTTCCTGGCTCGCGTGTAGCATTAAAGTACCACTTGTACGCCTCTGTACTAATGGGTTGTTCGTTGAGATACTCATGACCTACTTCACCTGACTCTAGCTTTTGTTTGAACTGAAATGCCGATGCTGAAATGATAGCTGCTCTCTGAGCTGCGGTATGCGGAACTGGGCTCATGAAGTGCGTTGCAAAGAAATTCAGCCAGGGGACTAATGCATGGCGGTTCTTTAAGAACATATTGGGGGCGTAGAAACCGCTGAGATAGTTATCAACATGAGGATCATGAAATAATTGCGAAAGTCGAGCTTGTAGTTTTCTACCAAACCCACCAGGCTTTCGCAAATCATTGACATAGCCTTCGTACATCGTGTATTCCTTGGGAGTGAACACCGGAAGAAGACAGTCCAAGAACTGATCTAGAGAATGGTCCAAATCTGGTAATGGCTGCTTTGGCAGAGTGATGGTATTTCCGCTATTTCCCTTCACAGCGACGGTTGTGTTCTGGCTGAGGTTTGTGCTATGGTCGCCGTTTCCAGATTTCATTTTCGGTGATTCATTAGAGATGAATGCTGATCTAGAAGCCACTATACTACCCAATGCCAAAATGTGAGCTGCATCTGCTATCTCCGAAGCTTGAAGTTTCGCCTTGAAGGTTTGCGTTATCCAATTCTTCAACTCGATACTAACCAACGAGTCCAGTCCAAACTCGGCCATGCGGCGTTCAAGTTCAATCTCTTCGTAATCCATTGCTACAAGCTTAGAGATCTTTCTTGCAATTTCCTCCGATATTAGAAGCTCGATCTTAGCAATATTTTGCGTAGAAGCGATGAGGTTTTCGATGGTTTGAACTGGCGAGCCATCCTCTTTTACACTCTGCCCTCCTTGTACTCTTGAAAGGTGTGAGAACATGGGATTCTTGAGAGTGTATTCATTGTCAGACTCGACGATGGATTTGTGGTCAACACCAAGGATGATTTGGTTGTTCTTATCTTCTCTTGCCGAGTGGCTGATAGCGTAGCTAATTAAAGCCAGCACCTGTTTGAGCTTCAGTAAAATATAGCCCTGTCTAATCAAGCCATCTTTAGTTCGTTGAGAGTTGGCAATGGTGCCAGCATCATCAATGGGTCCAAAATCAACTGAAACAAAATGAGTGGTTGATGCTTTTGTAACGCTGTTGTTCTGTGCGAGTGTATCCATGTAGTTATTCCCAGCGGCATAATTGGCTTGGGATATACTTCCTACCACGCTAGCAATGGAGGCAAGCATGAGAAAGAATTCGAGAGGCTGTCCGTCAAGTGCTTTGACCAGATTGGCAGTCCCAGTACACTTTGGTGCAGCGGCTAGCTTGAAGTCTTCTATGTCCATTTTGCTTAATACGCAATCCTGTAGTGTATTAATAAAGTTACGCTGAAAGCCGGGATAGTTTTACCTGAAGGACCATTGATGCTTGAATCACACCCTTGACTGGAGGCATGTCAGAGCCGAACGATGATACCGAGTCTCTCAACTTTGAAAGATCGGTAATATCGCAAGTCAAAACAATAACTTTCGCTCCCAGAGGTTCGAATTCTTTCTCAAGTGCTAAAAGTTCGGATGGAGACACGTGTCTTCGCGACAGTAGAGCAATGTGTCTCGCTCCGTGGGTGGCAATCATACGAGCGATTTCCAAACCAAGCCCCCCAAGTCCGCCGGCTATCAAATATGTTCCTTTCTGGGAGATAATTAAATCATCAGCTGTTACCGCTGGTGCTTTCACTAAAGTGTTAGAATCTGCCCCCAGGATGATTTTGCCGACATGCTCTCGTGCTTGTACAATCCTGAAAGCTTCTTCAATATTGGTAATGGGTATCATCGTAATGGGATTGATCTGATGATAAGTGCCAGCGCTGAACAAATTCAAAACCGTTTTCAGGAGACTTGCAACCTTTTCGGGGCGATAATCGCAAATCAACTGCAAGTCCACTGAGGCAAATGTCACGTTCCTATCAAACGGTGCCATGGTCAAGCCCGTGTTTGATAGAGAGTCAGCTTTACCAAGTTCGACGAAAACGCCAAACCTTGCGATGGAAGCCCATGATTCTTGGAGCGCCTCGCCGGAGAGGGAATTTAGAACAACATCGACTCCTTTAGCATTGGTCAGTCGGTGAATACCTTTTTTGAAAGTTCGCAATTTGCTAGAGAAAATATGATCTTCCGGTATTCCAAACTCTTTGACGAGCAGCTGGCGTTTTGCTGCATTGCCGACAGTAGCGAACACTTCTGCTCCGATATTTTGGGCGATTTGTAGAGCTGCTTGACCTACTCCGCCAGCGGCTGAATGTATCAGTACGGTTTGACTTTGCTGAAGATTCGCTATGTCAACTAATGCGTGGTACGCTGTTGCGAAAACAACGGGTATAGATGCTGCTACTTCGAATGACATTGATGGAGGAATGTGACTGGCTCTGTGACCGTGAAGCCTAATAGTGCTTGCATATGGTGAACCACCAATGCCACAAACACGGTCACCGATTTGAAACGACTTCTGATGCTGTGAGCCGACCTTGGTGATGACTCCAGCGAATTCAGCAGCCATTGGGATTTGCTTATTGATTTGACCCAGCGCTATGAGAACATCTTTGAAGTTGAGTCCACATGTTTCTACCTGCACCTCTATATGTGAGGCCGGCAACGGCTCCTCGAATAAATTATCTTCTATAAATGAGAGACTATCCAAGAATCCTGGCTTCTGTACATGGAGCTTAAGTGGTCGGTTGGGTTGGTGAAACAGTTGGTTCTTCAGTGTCACTCTTCCAGAAGCCTGCTGTATACGATCGTTGAGCTTCGCGCTTGGTACGAGTCGTGGGATCAAAACCTCTTGATTCCTGTACACGTACTCAAGCTCCTTTGTTGATGAGTTCGAGGTATGAAGAAAATCATTATTAACGACTTCTCTGATGGTTCGGATGAACCTGTCGGGATTTTCAAAGACACTCTCTTGAACATCCATTGTAACAATATGGAGAAACGGATTCTCAGCTCGAGAAACACGAGCTAGTCCCGCAATCATTCCCTTCTCTGGGTTCAGATTCGCTAAAGGATTCTCTTGAATGCTGATCCAAAGCACTCGGTTGGCATTCGCCAAAAGACTTTTAACCTGCTCGAACACCAGAGAAGCATCCGTTGTCAGGATAGGGTCTGCTCCGTTGTCGATAATGACGTATATGATGTCGTCGCGGAACTGAGCAGTCAAAAGGCCTTCCATGCTTACATGAAATCCGTGTTGACTGAATCCAGAGCTCAAATCAAAGGCAAATTGTGGGACTTGAGCCGTCCAGCTGGGGCCGAGTACCAGCTCCAAAGTGGTATTCGCTTTTATGCCAACATCCTCGGTTCGGTCAGATGCCTTGGACACCATCATTGCCGAGCGTTGGGCTTTACCCTCAAAATCATTAGCAACTATTTCAACACCGTTGAAACCGTTTCTCAGCAGCGTAGAATGCCACTCTCCAACTGTCAAAGTTGGACTGTCGACCCGACCATCTTCTATCCCTACAGAAACACTATATTAGCTAGCAAAATAAATATGATTCAAGGAAGGGAATTTCATACCCGCCCACCATCCATCAAACACGCCTAAAAATGTATTATAGAAAGGTACTACGCGAGTAGTTTCGATCATGACAACTCTTCCGCCCGGCTCCAAAAGCTTTCTGACACTCGACATCACATTGTCCATAGAAGAAGCGACGTGAAGACAATTTCCTGCGATGACTAGATCGTAACTCTCCTCCTCAAACCCTTGTTCTGAGAGAGCAACATTCAAGTCTAGCTTCTTGTACTCTATACCACTATCCCACATTTTCAGACGCTCTCTCGTACGCTCAAAGAAGCCAGAGGAAACGTCAGTGAAAACATATTTCTGGAATGGCAAAACTCCATTTGGACTGAGAGCTTCTAATAAAGGACTAGTCGTTGAACCAGTCCCACCACCCAGTTCAATGACTCTCATGTTTGGGTTTTTAAAAACGAGTTGCTTCACATATGCGTGTACATGACTGTAACAACGAGAAGACGCATCGTCCGAGTACAGCCGGTAAAGCAGATTATTCTCTGTCATCAAGGAAAGTGCGTCGGCTTTTCCTGTGAGAATAGCCTCCAGTTCAGGACCCACTCGCCCGAGCAACTCTCCCTCCACCTCAAGTTTCTGGGCGTTTTCAAGGATTGACACTACGTTGGTGTCCGAAACGCCCTGGAGCAAAGCTTTGCATTCTTCGGATTGTTGGAATCGATTCATCCACTTGAATAGATGCGGAAACTGCCCGGGAAGCTTGGGCGGGCCATTGACCGTGAGCTTTTCAACACAAGAGCGAACGTAAATGGCCGCTGCTTGATTCAAGAGTTCTAGCTTGTGCTCTTGTGCTCTATCAGCTTCGAATGAATCTGGGCCAGGTATAAACATGGAAGACGCCATCTGGTCAGCATCCAAATCCCACTTCATGGTGTAACTTATGTTGCGCTCCCAATCTTCATCGGGCATATTTTCACCTGAATCCCCAGTAGCACGGAGCTTCAAGTTCTTCATTTGAATCACGGGTCCCGAGCAGGGATCAGAGCCCGTCTGAAATGCAGAAACGTCTGCCGACGGAAACCTTGACCCACAGCCAGCAGTTGTGGTAGCTAGCGTTAACGTAGTACCGGGTTCGCTGGCGAGACGAGATGAGATCTTGAGCTCATCGACACCGAAAATCATAAAAGAGCTGGCCTTCGTGTTCCGGTTGAATATTGTCACAGGATGGTGCATTAAAGCGTCGAGGGTCGCGGGATGTATGACATGGGGTTGTTGAAACAGAGCTGGCATGCATTGTGATGTATCGGGTATGCTCATGACGCTCACGGCATTTGTACCACCAAGACTGATCTTGTTTATACAGGCAAATTTTGGGCCATAGCTGTTGCCTCTTGATTTCAAATCTTGATAGAAGTCTGAGTGATCCAGTTCCTCGTTGCAAATTGATTTCAATTCGCCCAAACGGGTGACTTGAGTAGATGAATTGAGCTCTTGCTCTCTCGCACCTTCCACTTCATCCAACTCAGTTGAAAAGTGCACCATTATGGAACCGTGACAATGCTCAATACTAGTTCCCTGAGCTGAGACAGAAACGACTTTGAATTCTTCCCACTTCGACTTTTGGTTGTCTTGCAGACTGTCCATGGTATTGAGACTCAATTGTATCTCGACGCAAGCGGGAGATTCTGGGATCAACAGAGCTGCGGGGAATTTGATGTCTTTAAAATCATAGCTTGAGATATTTACAGAACCATGCTTCTCGAAGCTCGATTGCAACATGGCCTCAATGGCCATAGATATATATCCTGAGGCGGGAAATATTGTGAAGCCGTCAATGACATGCTCTTGTAACCACGGGAGTTGATCAACGCCGATGTTGTGCAGCCACGCTGGGTTCAGGCTCGTGCTGCTTGGAATTCGTGAACCAAGAAGATCATGGTGTGGGTACCTGCGGAATCGATGGGCTTTGCTTAGCCGTGATTCGCGCCAGTGTGTAACTGAATGATCCCATGAATAGCTTGGCAAGTTGCTCAGCAGCTTTTGATGCAAATTAGGCTCGAAGAGCAAGTTTGCAAAATTTATATCCACTGAAGAGCCACGATCGAAGAGCTTTCCAAGTGTTTCTAGAAGAGTATAGCGTGCGTCCTTATTCCTGGCCAAAACAGAAACGCTGGAATATCCTGTGGACAATGGCAAAGATGACATAGTCTGCCTCAAAGGACCAGATAAGGCATTGTGAGGCCCAATTTCAATGAATGTAAGTCCTCCCTGCGGAGAAACTAATGATGTCTTACGACATACTTCTTCTAACCCGGCCTGAAAGCGAACCTTCGAGACAAGATTATCGACCCAATACTCTGCCCCAAAACCAGAGGTCATCTCTTCTCCGGTAACAGAAGAAATCAAGCGCACAGATGTCGTGGAAGTGTGTTCTAGCCCAGCTAAATTGTGTAGATATTCCTCCGCAACGGATTTGACATGGTGCGAATGGTAAGCTGTATCGACAGCCAATTTCCTGGCAAAAACTGAGGCCGTATCTAGAATTCCTTTCAGCTCGAGTATCGCAGCTTCATCGCCGGACACGGTAGAGCTTTCGGGACTGTTAGAACAAGCAACCACAAACTCTCCAGATGTAACTTGTGACATGTACTGGGATACAGATTTCTCACCCAATCCCACAGCCAACATTGCTCCCTTCACTGATCCGGTCACTTGGAGGAGTCCACGGTAGTACGCAACTTTCAAGGCGGATCTTTGACTGAGAGCTCCTGCAGTATATGCGGCAGCAATTTCGCCACTTGAGTGACCAATCACCACATCAGGATGAACATTCGTAGATGAAAGAAGATCAACAAGGGCAATTTGTAGTGCAGTTGTGGCTGGCTGGGCGATCTGGCTCTCGTTCACCCTCGAGCTTGAGACGTCCCTTGAAAGTTCGGTAATTAAACTCCAAGAAGCCCCTAATTCCTTCAAAATCTTGTCCGAAGCACGAAGGGACTTCAAATATAGCGAGTCAAAACCTAGAAGTTCACGGCCCATGGCGAACCATTGAGCACCTTGGCCAGTGAAAACAAAAACATTATGGGTCTTGTTTACCGACCTCGTTGGCTTAGGACTTTTCAAACTCAAGCGTGACAGGACGTCTTTCGGTGATGTGCCTGTGAAGCTGCATCTCCATCGAAAAAGGGAGCGACGAGTTGACAGGGTGTAGGCCAGATTCCGAAAAGCATCACCTCCAAGATCACAATTCTGAGACAACCATTGCCGGAAATTTCCCAAGGCCTTGACTAATGATTCCTCTGACTTAGCAGTCAGTACAAGGACCTGGGGGTACGGTTCTTCGTGGTATAGGCTTCGTACAGGTTCGTCTGTCTGATGTGCTACTGTCGATGCTGAGTCTAAGATGACGTGGCCGTTTGTTCCTCCGTAGCCAAAACTGTTCACGGATATGCGACGCGAAGCTGTTTTGTCCCATGGCTCGAGTGTGACGGGTATCTGTTTCGCATCAGCTTGGTTATCTGGATTAACGAATGCATGAACTCACGGATATATCGGATCCCTGAATGCTCTCTTTCAATTCTACTAGATTGATACTGGGGGGAATTGCACCGTTCTCCAGCATTAAGATGGCTTTAATTAGACCAGCAACGCCGCTTGCACTTTCCATGTGGCCTACGTTCGGCTTAGCGGATCCTACATGTACAGGAGTAGAATCATCGCTGGCAAAGGCTCCACGGATAGCCGCGATCTCAGCACCTAGAAGGAAGTTAGCGTAGATCCCACCGAACCTTGCTAAGCTAATTTGTTTGAATCTACAAAAGAAGTTGCTGCTTACCGTCTCCAGCTATGGTTCCAGTACCGTGTGCTTCGACGTACTTGGTTTCATGGGGGTTGAGGTTTGCCTGCCGGTACACGGATTGGATGAGATTTAGTTGCGCTTCTCGGTTCGGCACGGTGATTCCTGGCGTCTTGCCGTCTTGACCAACTCCCGAGTTTCGGATGATGCCCCTGATATTATCACCATCTCTAATAGCATCATCCAAGTTTTTGAGAACAATCATTGCAGCACCTTCTCCACGACCATAACCTGCACCCCGACTATCAAATGAATAACTTTTCCCGTCCTTGTTTAGCACACTTTTGCTTGGTTAGCCGAGGCTCTCCTGGGAGCTTGGGATAGGGGGATATACCCAATCGAGCTCATAGGAACCATCAGGTCAGGAGTGATTATCAAACTCACTCCACCAGCAAGTGCGATTTTGGCCTCCCCAACTCTAAGACTCTGACAAGCCTGGTGAATTGCTACCATGCTTCCAGAACAACCTGTATCCAAGGTGACGGATGGACCTCTAAGATCAAACGCATAGGAAATACGGTTGGAAGCCATTGCCAAACCTCTCCCGGTCATGTAATACTTTGAAATGGTATCGAGATCTCTGTCCTGCATCCCCGCATAGTCCTGTCCAAAAGTAGCGACGTAGACAGCCGTTTCGGAACCACCGAGATGCTCCAAGTGAAGGCCTGCATTTTCTAATGCTTCGTATGTGACTTCTAATTGAATGCGGAATTGAGGATCTAACGCTTCACATTCTTGAGGTGGGATACCGAAAAATCTCCCATCGAAAGCAGCAATGTCTTCGTCGAGAAAGTGACCACCCCGGTGATTGTGAGCTCCCGGTGCTTCGGGATCCGGGTGATGAAAGGATTTCCACTTGAATCTCCCCTCTGGGACTTCCGACCAGGTGTCTCGTCCTTCAGAGAGAACTTCCCATAGTTTTTCGGGACTGTTGGCGCCGCCTGGAAAGCGACACCCAATCCCAATGACTGCTATTGGTCGTGGGATACCGGCCATTTTTCCTTCGAAACTAGAGATCGCAACTGAACAAAAAGTAAATGACAGAAAGTCGGACACTGGACAGGGAAGAAAGGCTGTAAGTCGTATTATGCAACTACGTGAAAGTATTTCTACGTGCACAAGTTTTCGTGAACAATATACAATATTAGCTACTGGTAGTTAGTTTTTTTTAGAAATGCAAAGACTACCTTGGTATGCCCTGTCATGGAATTCAGGGCAGGGCTGGACCGGAGGCGTTCTAAGTTGGATAATACATAGCCGGAGTTACGTTACTGCCTATACTATTGTTGGCTGGCGAAAACAAACCAATCTTGTGCTTTGCAGTAGTGAGGCATTAGCAGTGGCAGAGTTACTTTCTGCGTACTACTCTATATGTGGATGCAAAGTACTAGAGGGGCGAAGGATCTGTAGGACCGTTAGGATAATATTGGAGCAAGGATCTAGTGATCCTAGGTAGGCGAAGGATTAACAGAGCAGCAAATTATGGCGTTATCTATAATATCGGCCCACATGGAGCTGCACGGGCCCTCATCGATCTATCAATCGGGATCTAGGTAAATTTACCTTGAGGTATACTCCGTAAATCTGAATAATACGAACGCTAAAGACCCATGCCACCCCACCCCTGGATCTCACCAAAAGGAAGGATTCTCACAGATACGTAAATTTACTCCGTACGGAGGTACGTGCTGAAAGCTCGGACCCTCTATCTGGTATGACTTGATATCTGGTGTGATTTGAATGAAGTTGGGTGGAGCTTGCTTGGTCATATTAATTACTCCGGCTTAAATGTGTAAAAGACTAAACAATACCACTTCTTAAAAATTGGCAACTAAAAAGCAATTGGCTAATTAGATTATTTATTTTTGGAGGTTTAGAAATTAACAAATTCGCTAGTGTTGTAACCAAATCCATAATTGGTCAATGAATCATAGCCAGCTCTCTCTCATATTAAATGCACTGTCAAAAACGCAATCTATCAGGATAGACTGTCTTTCCAAGCCAAATCACAACTCCGCACCCTGGGGCACACACACATCCCCAGCATTCAACATCATAGCCGAATAAGAGAAGGCAGCAGCCTGCTGAATGGTAGCTTCAACACCTTCATGTCCTAGCACAGCAAAGGCGGCGTTGTAAGATGCTTGGTCTAACGGTCCCTTCATCTGGGCCAGCTTGACGGCCAGGTGATAGATGGCGCTCTCGCGTGTTGAGATGCCCGGAGGACAAAGACCGGCCAACATCAATAAAACTTGCTCCAAGGTGAACCCGGCTTTCTGGGCTAAGAGCGTGTGCGCGTAGAGTCCATATGTGGCTCTGTTGATTGATAGGATACCGAGGACGGCGGCCTCGTTTTCCTTTGAGGTCATCAAACCGGCGGCGCCCAATTGTTGAGCGGTCCAGGACTGTACAATGGTGGGCGTGTAGCTGTTTGTCTTATTAGTTGTCAATCTTTTGCCAGTATACTTCTTTGATTATTTGAGATACAATCAACAGAAGGCTCCGAATTTAAGGATAAGTTTGACTGAGAAAAAAGTACTTACAGCAACTGGTTGAAGGGGCCTTGGAGTGAGCCATCAGGACCTTCTGTGATGATGGTGTCCCCGTAAATCTTCTTCGTCGTGTTGATGAGGAATTCGTACTGGACCAACTGCGCCGCATCGAGGTTGTTGTTGGAGGGTGAGAGAGGGGGAAAGCGGGTGGCACCGGTGCACTTTGACATAGCGTAAGCTACTCGAGTTTGGTTAAGGCTTGCACCAAAAGTAAAGGATGAGAACAGTGCTATGTAAAGCGCAATGCTCGGAAGGTTGACTGAGGCGAGCATTGTGCCTAAGGTAAGGTAAAGAAGTGTGGTGGCATTAGCGGTTAAAGAACTGGAGAAAAACGTGGGAATACGGAGGTACAACATGGAAGTGTCCAAAGAAATAAGAGAAGCAGGAAATTTGCAGCTTGCATGAAAGCAAGATCCAGACCCAGGTAAATATGCCTGTTCAATAAAGCCAGTAAATGCGTCTTAATATCCAACATGCATGCGGCACAGCACAGATGCCAACATACCCGGTGGGATGATGCGTGCGGGAAATAGGCGATTTGTAACGTTATTGTCATTATTGTAATCGAGTGAGCGTTACTAGTATTGTACTAGACTAAATTCCTATGTAATTCTGTAGAGTAGGTATAAAGTCTGTAAAGTGGTTTTTATACTATAAAGGTCTATAAAGTGGCTTTTATGCTATAAATAGTCAATTTATTAGGTATTTTTATTACATAAAAAACCTTCTAGGATTTAGGGTCGGATGTAAGTGACCCACTTTCTAACTACCTAGGTATACCGGGCTGGATTTGTCCGAGATCCCCTAGTATAAAGTGGATCAAGGAGTGGATCAAATAATGGGTCTAATGCTTAAACAGACTTGGCGCCGGCCTATCTGGGCCTAGCGCTTTATTTTCACCTGTAATCGACTAAACTGCGTTATTATTGTCATTATTGACACACTCTAAGCGTTACATATAAGGCCAGATCCCTGCCGGGAAAGAAACTTTCTCCGTTTCTCTCAAGGCCACATTCGGCAGGTGGGAGTTACTGTACCGATCACACCAATTGAATTATAGTTTACCTAACTCCCTACGTTCCAGCCCAGAACTTGAAATGCAGTAGGATGCATACAGTAGAATGCAGGATGGATGACTGCGCCCCTGTAAATATATCCATGTCCAGTCTGGACAGTCCAGACCTCCCACTTACTCTACAAAGCCCTATTCATACGTCGTTTTGAAGGCCCTCTGATTCTGAGGTGAATAATCTCCCCTTTCATTGACTACCTAGGTCCCTATTGACGATGCCAACTGCTACACCTTTGGCGCCGGACGCTACGGATCATGGCTATATTCTTCAGAATGTAGCCATCGCTTTTATTGTGCTAGATGTCGCTTTCGTGGGCCTACGGATCTACACGCGACTAATAAAAGGCATGAGAGTTCAGCTGAATGACTATCTGGTTCTCCTTGGTCTGTTATTCAATATCGGACTAGCAATAGAAGCAATTTGTAAGTCGTTGTTAGGAGCAATTCTCCTTCAGAGGGTCTGACAAAACGACCAGTACTGTATAGAATGGCGAACATTGGGCACCATCTCGCATGGGTGAAGCAGCATGAGCCGCTCAGTCTGATAACATATGCAAAGATCCAAGTCTCCTTCGAGTTCACCTACGTACTAGGATTTACCTTTCCAAAACTGGCAATCCTCTGCCTGTATCTCAATATATTCGTTGAACGCTCACATCGGAGGACATGTTTCGTCTTCATTGGACTAGTATGCGCCACAGGAATATCTATAATCGTTGCGTGTGCGGTGCAATGTATTCCGCTGGCATATTTATGGGACAAGAAGGGCCATCCAGGTGGACACTGTATAGCTGCAAACTCGCTCTGGCAATGGTCAACTTTACCTAACATCATTGTCGATGTTGGCATGTTCGTCTTGCCCTTCCCTTGCCTGTCTAAACTCCATCTACCGACGAAAGACAAAATTGGTTTGGGGGTCACCTTTGCAACGGGTAGTATGTAAGTGAATTTTGTTTAATTTCCACTTGGCAAGTTCTGAGATTAGGAACTAACCTGGGATTTAGTGGTATCTTTAGTTGTATCGCTCGCATGATTGTCTTGTTTAGAACGAATAGGACCGATTCAACCTGGAATGCTGTGAGCTTCGGTTGCCTCACCATGCTAGAAGCAAGCACCTATCTCATGGCAGCATGCTTTCCCCTCTACCGGCCCCTTTTCCAGGCAGCCCGCAAGCGAATTGGACAAACGATTGGTAGCTCGCGCACTGGTGGCTCTCGAGGGACTACGAAAGGTGTTGACTCGGAGCTGCAATCTATACGGAAGACTGGCTTCAGTGATAGCGGCTTTAAGCGTCTTGAGGATGGGAGCCAGAAGACTGTGGTATCTTCGCGGACACATGAAGTTGATAATTATACATTCGATGAGGTGAGCTCGATTGATTCCGGATATGACAGGTCCAGCCGATCAGGAATCCGAGTCAAGAAGGAGTTCCTAGTCGCGTCGGTTGAAGATCGACGTTGAGACTTACCGACCAGGGTATAACATGTAAAGCGTAATAAGGATTGTGGTTGTTTATTGAGATAAGAAAGCCAGACCATTATAGTTATAGATAGATCTTAGGCAATGTTATAGTAATGTGAACTTAAAAATCTACTTTTTAGTACTCGCAAAGTCTACGTAATTATATGTGTTTTCGACTCTGAAAATAAAACTTTATTCTTTAAGCTGGTATAAGACTGTAAGTTGTTACAAATAATTTATTATTCAAGTATCTAATGGGTTAGTTTGTTAGTTATTAGTTAAGATATACTATCTTATAAACTATCTAAGTAACTAAAGCTAGACTTAAGAAAAAGGCGAGTAGCTCGGGAAAATAGCCTACCAACGCGATATTAACACTCACGCGCATCATTAAGATGTGATAATATCCCTAGTACTGGAAAGTTTTCTAAAAATAGAATCGAATGTTATACCTCCGTATTCGCAATCAGAATCATCCTAGAAGTATATCCAACCAAGCGATGTTACTGTAATCTGACATGCAGCTGTGCCTGGCGGGAAGGCCGGAACGCCATCCACAATAACGGGTGTACCCTTGATGCTAACTGCAGCGCAGCGCCACTACGAGTACGCGTGCGGCGTGAAAGTAATTCGAGCCCCGCTTTTTCTACGGAGTACCTGTATACGGAGTAGTGATGATTTACGGTGATAAACAGTGATCTGCTAGATCTTATTCCTAGCTACTTGATTAGCTAAACAGGCTGCGCACTGTTTAAAGCGTATCATTTAAACCTGAAAAGGAAATAAGTGCGGCTAGATGTACTTTTACGCCGCACGGAGTATTTGTTGCCAATATTTGTTGCCACTGTTGGTTATGCAAGGTTGGTTAACAAACTCCTGCCATCTTTGGATCTTTTCCCCGATGAATGTTAATAGTCGGTTAGCCTTCTTTGCTCCCCTCCCTTCGGTCAAAGAAGGAAAACCGACTATTATTACACATAAGCTGCCGACATGCAGTAGCCGGAGAACTACAGTAAACTGTCCATTACTTATTACTCCGTACGTATTTTGCGGGCTGGCCGGCAGCTACTCGTACTCGTACTGGAGTACCCCTACAAACAATTAGAATGTTCTTCCTTCAATCTCCCGCACCCGTCCACATTCACAGACTGTAATCACCGTTACCCAGCTCACTATGCTTCTCGAGATCGGTGACGGGAAATCCCCAACGGTCTGTGTTGACCAAGTCACACTTGAAACTTCAAACTCCTCATCATTTGACAAGGATATTGGAGATGGTATAGATCTCACCAAGTCCTCGCTCGAGATTCAAGAAAGCGCCAATGACACAATCCAAGTTACAAGTCCAGGACAACTGGATTCGGAAAATGCTTCCAACGAAAAAGACATGGCCGTGGTTGAAGCAGGCTCAGCGCCGCCGCCGTCTAGCGAGTTGAAACGTCCCGAGGGCGTAACCTTGTGGTTATTAACTGTAGGATTGATGTTCTCTGTCTTCATAATGTCCCTCGATACTAGCATTATTGGTAAGTGACAATCTTGAGAAAAGCT
Source organism: Lachnellula arida (assembly GCA_007821475.1). NCBI lineage: Eukaryota > Fungi > Ascomycota > Leotiomycetes > Helotiales > Lachnaceae > Lachnellula > Lachnellula arida. The sequence continues at coordinate 59,731 of QGMF01000118.1, forward strand.
TTTGGTTGAATTTTGGACCAACATTTATTTCTCACAAGCAACCGCTATTCCCAAAATCAGCACCGAGTTCCACAGCATCGACCAGATAGGTGTAAGGAAAACTGGCTCTTTGATTTTACCCTACCCCCTTCTATTATGTTTCGTCTCATGTGCTCTTAACTCCTCCTATAAATTTCCCAAACTAGAAATATAGGCTCCCTCTACTCCCGAAACCGTCTTGAATAGGAAACAACTAACTCCCCGGTGTTCCAGTGGTACACCAGCGCCTACTTACTCCCGCTGATGGCCCTCCAGCCAACGTTTGGCAAGATATACTCATATTTCGATATCAAAACCGTCTTTCTGGCCGCCTTGCTAGGCTTTGAGGTTGGGTCTGTGGTCTGTGCTACGGCGAAATCATCGGTGGTGTTTATAGTTGGGCGAGCGATTGCGGGGTCGAGTGCTGGCGCGATTCATTCGGGGGGTATGACGATTATCGGCTTGACGATACCGCTGCCTAAGATTTCCATCTTTTTGGGGACGCTGACGAGTATGGTTGCTGTGGCGGGGTTGGCCGGTCCGCCGTTGGGGGGCTTGTTCACGGATGTAGCGAGGTTGACGTGGAGGTTTTGCTTCTGGATCAATTTGCGTGAGTTGGTTTGAAAGAAGGCTAGAAGTGTGCATTGGATGTGAGCTGATGTGAACCCCTATAGCTTTTGGTGGGATAGCGGCAACGATATTTTTGTTGGGCTTTAGGTCGCCGGTGATGAAGCCGTCGAAGCTTACGTTCAGGCAAAAGCTTATTGAGATGGATATCACGGGCACTGTTTTCTTTGTGTCAAGTATGACATGTCTGTTCTTGGCCCTTCAATGGGGCGGCACCAACTACGCATGGTCGAGCTCCAAAGTATGGGGATTGCTACTGGGTTCTGGCCTCCTGTTTGCGGCATTCATCACTCTGCAGTTACACTTGGGCGAGAGGTAAGCAACATCATATGAACCCCTTTAAATATCCTTGCATCCAACAGCTTCACAGGGCTACGATACCCCTCCGGATCTTCCGTAACCGCAGCCTCTCGCTCAGTCTCCTCACCTCCGCACTCTTATACTTCGGACTCACCGTCCACACCTTCTACCTCCCCTTCTACTTCCAATCCGCCAAAGGCACATCCGCCGCCTCTTCCGGCCTCCGCATGCTGCCCTACATTGTAACATTCTCCGTGACCCAGATGGTCATCGGAAGCGCCGTCACGATGCTAGGCGTCTATCTCCCATTCATGTGGACCGGTTCCGCAATCTTCACAATCGGCGCCGGTCTCATCTCTTCCCTCAAAACAACCTCAGACATCGGCCATCCAATCGGCTACCAGATCCTCGCAGGCTACGGCTTCGGCTCCAGCATGCAGTTATGCGCCACTGCTGTGCGAGCATCCGTCAGCGACAGAAAGGATATCCCCATCTCGAGTGCGTTGACGATATTCGCGCCGTTCTTTGGCGGCGCGCTGGCTGCTGCTGTTGCGCAGAATATCTTCAGGGTGGAACTTGTGAGGGCCTTGCAGCATTCGGCGGTGGCTGGTAATACTACCGCTATTGTAGCAGCGGGGGCGACTGGTGGACAGAATGTGGTGCCGGTTATGCTGAAGGGTGTTGTTCGAGAGGCATATGGTTTTGCCGTGTCCAAAACATTTCTGCTGGCTGTGGCAAGTGGGGGCCTGGCATTTTTGTGTACGCTTGGGATTGAGTGGAAGAATCTTAAAAGAGCTGCAAAGCAAGATACGACCGAGGGAAGAGGATCAAATGAAACGAAAGGTGTTACTGTTAGTGTATAGGAGAAGAGTTGATACTTAGAGAAGGATATGATATGCTTCTAATAATAGTTTATGAAAGATTTCACTTTGACTCCTGCAGTGTTTTTACGGCCTTCTGTCCACAAAAAGTGTCGACAGTGGATAGAAAAAGTAGCATCAACTTATAATGTGTCAGGAGCCGTAAAACACTATAATTCGCAGTCGCTGCTTTTTATATCTAGCACGAGGAAGCATAATAGCGAGTTGAAGGGGGTTGATAGAAAAGGGGAGTGAAAATATTGAAGCCAAGCCAAGCCAATCCCGCTAGCGTCCGTGTCCGGGGGGGTCAACCCCACCGCAGCCTTGAATTCCCCTCTATCAAAATCTCGAGTCCACTAAATCCAGGACAACAACACCAACCAACGATTGCGATGAATCACGATACCTGGAGCCTCAGAGCTTTATGGAGTCCATATGCCACAGGTTTGTTATACTCCTGCAACTATCCAATCACCCATGCAGGACTTGTATACTGACTGCGAAGAAAGATATATTCGCGTTGTGGCATACATATCGGATTCCCATAATCCTGTCGACCTTCGCGGTCCTCATAACCATCCGAACGATTCTACACCTGCGAGTAAACCGGAAGAGAGTTTCGGACACTCCGCCTCCAGCGTCTCCGTCATTGCAGGCTGCGAAAGAGAAAGCACCTGTTGAATATCTCGAGAAGAAGACAAATGGCGAGAAAGTTCCTCGGAGAATTGTAGGAGGGCTCAAGAAGAAAAAGTCCTCGGAAGAGAACGTAGTCCTTGGCGAGAAGAAGATTCAAGTTCTGGTCTTCTTCTCTTCATTAACAACTACCACCGAGAAGACTGCCAAAGTTTTTACAGAAGGACTAGCGAAATGCACGAAAGATATTGCAAGCTCGACCGGTACCAGTTTCCTGGAACCCGAAATTTTGGATCTTTCATACATAGACTATGATGACTATTTTATCAATCCACCAAAATCTGACCCTGGAGTCCAATACTTTTACCTTATACTCATACCGACGTATAACATCGATACGGTGCTCGACAATTACCTAGAGCATTTGCAAGAAACGCATAATGATTTCAGGATAGATACTGCCCCATTATCACCGTTACTCGGATACTCCGTGTTTGGATTTGGCGACCGAGAGGGCTGGCCAACAGAGGAAGAGGGGTTCTGTTCACAAGCTAGAGATGTTGATAAGTGGATGGCCAAGTTGACGGGGAGAAAGAGAGCATTCCCTCTTGGAATGGGAGATCCGAAGACAGATGCCGTCGAACGACTAAGAGAATGGAAGGAAGGGGTCGAAGATACACTGCGTCACATTGCAGAAACCGGCAGCCTGGGAGAAGGAGTTGCTGGTAGCGGAGATGCTGTGGAAAGTGATGTCGAAGATGTGGATGACGAAGACGACGTTCTATTTGAAGAGCAAAAAGTCGCCAAGAGGAAAACCAAGGAGAAGAAAGGCGACCTAAATGATCTTGAAGATCTTGGTGGCTCGATACCAAAGGCCGAAGACGAGGCTCTAGAGGTAGATTTCACAACCTACAGCAAAAAGCCCTCTACAACTACACCCACCATCAAAGAAATGGTCCCCAAAAACTCCCCCACCTACAATTCGCTCACAAAACAAGGCTACACCATAGTGGGTTCCCACAGCGGCGTCAAAATCTGTCGCTGGACGAAGTCCGCCCTGCGAGGCCGCGGATCTTGCTATAAATACTCCTTTTACGGCATCGCCTCTCACCAATGCATGGAAACAACACCCTCCCTCTCCTGCTCCAACAAATGCGTCTTCTGCTGGCGCCACGGCACAAACCCAGTAGGCACAACCTGGCGCTGGACCGTCGATGCCCCCGACCTCATCTTCTCCGGCGTCAAGGCCGGACACTACCAGAAGATCAAAATGCTGCGCGGCGTGCCCGGCGTGCGAGCCGAGCGATTCGCAGAAGCGATGAGGATCAGACACTGCGCGCTGTCCCTAGTCGGCGAGCCGATCTTCTACCCGCACATCAACGAGTTCACCGCCATGTTGCACGCCGAGCACATCTCGTCCTTCCTCGTCTGCAACGCGCAGCACCCGGACCAACTAGCCGCCCTCGCCCCCGTCACCCAGCTCTACGTCTCCATCGACGCCTCGAACCGGGAATCACTGCGCAAGATCGACCGGCCCCTGCACCGCGACTTCTGGGAGCGCTTCAACCGCTGCCTGGACATCCTGCGCGAGCGCCGCTTCGAGCAGCGCACCGTCTTCCGCCTGACGCTCGTCAAGGGCTTCAACATCGACGACGAGGTCGAGGGCTACGCCCGGCTCGTCGAGCAGGGCCTCCCCTGCTTCGTCGAGATCAAAGGCGTGACGTACTGCGGCACGTCGTCGTCGTCGTCCGCCGGCCTCACCATGCAGAACGTGCCCTTCTACAGCGAGATCCAAGCCTTTGTCGAGGCGCTGAACGCGGCGCTGGAGAAGCGCGGCCTGGGCTATGGCATTGCGGCCGAGCATGCGCATAGCTGCTGTGTGCTGATTGCGAGTGAGCGGTTTAGGAATGCGCGGGGGAGGTGGTGCACGCGGATTGATTATGAGGCGTTCTTTAGGTGTTTGGAGAGTGGGAGGCCGTTTAGGCCGGAGGA
>QGMF01000119.1:0-63932 GCA_007821475.1 Lachnellula arida
GCACTTGGAAAGATTAATAACTTAGACTAAAGATTACTAACTATAAATCTAGGATTCTACTACGACGGCAATGCAAAGCTAAAACCTATTACTTAATAGAGCTTACCTAAATTTGCAAGAATAGAAAACCGCAATACAAATCATATAATAAGAGAGGAAGTGCAGAACGCAGTGAAGATACTAACTAAACTAACCTCTCGCTAAACAAAATAAAACCCCACCACCTTAGTGATCGGCGGGGCGGTCCCCCTAGCTTTTCAGTAGCGTCTCGCTAAGCGCGGGTATCATTGCACACCGCAAAAATAGCAAAAAGACGTGAGGCACTGAGCTGTGCTCAGGGCTATGAACTCATGAGAATACTCTCTGACGGGGCTGTTGATATATTAGTTATTGGAACTGAGGAAAGAGATATTGAGGATAGCTTACAGTCGAACCCCGATCTCCCGCGCATTGTCTGTGATGACAAGCGGAAATCATAACCGTTAGACCATCAAAGAAGGGGTGAACCTTAAGAACTGTTTGGTTCCATTTTGCTTATTTTGATATATATTCATAGCTTGGAATATTACCGAATGGGGAACGGACATTAATTAACCAGACCTTGAATAATGGGAATGGGCTGGGCTCACAACGATAGATGATGGATAGAATAGAAAAAGCGAAATCAGTTTATAAATGTGTCGTGCGGAGTGGGATATTAAAAGTTGATATTAAATGAGCAGCGATTTTTATGTGCTGTGTGTTCAGCACAAGTGGGTTTACATAGGCCTATAGTACGAACGGCATAGAAAACGTATTTTCAAACAGAAATCGACTGACGTTACTGCGCAGGAGGGTCATACATGGATTATACGTCAGGTATCTAGGGGAAAATCCATGTTCTGGAGGACCTTTAAACAGAAACCCGACCTTTTTCTAGCATTTATCACTAATTTTAATGTTTTATGATCTAGAGAAATGAAGAATATATTACCGGGACCTCTTTTAATTCAAGGAGCGCTAGCGTAAAATCCGTCTTTCTAAGACAAATTATATACTTTTCTAGCTACTAAGATTCCGAGAAAGCTATTATTCTATTTTGCTTGACGTAATAACAATTATTTTTCCAAGCAAAGCTTTAGCATAAAAGTACGTGGGTACGGTGCCGACCTATAGGGGGGAGGGGATGGGCAGATGGGCGGCTTTGCGAGACAAGCGAGACATTCAGGGGCTCAGCTCGGTCGCAACACTATCCTTCACCTACCTAGGTACTTACCAATGCGAACATTAATAGTAACAATCTCCTATGCAAAAACAGTCATTCTCACGAATTATTCGCGCGCACTAAAACATCCGCCCTCTTTTTAGTACCCTTCCATGAAAGCCCTGAAAGTTGAATCCCACAATCCAAGGCACACAGATTAGCGAAGGAAGGCAGTGTTTCTACAAGGCAACAGTTCAAAGGGCGACAGATCCGCCCCTTTCGACCGATGCTAGCCCGCCAATTGATCTGCCGATACCAAAGATCAACCTATTTACGTTCCGCAGACACGAATTCTTGGATTTCTTCCGTACGGAGGCTCTGCTCTGTAGTTCAAAATAACTTCAGTGTGGTAACGGCTCAAGAGCCCGTAAAGCCGGGTGTGCATCTGGTCAACGACATGACATGCACGAACGGCCGGGCGGCTTCCCCGAATCCTGCTGTGCAACATCGATACTCACGAACCCATGAGCCGGGAACCTTCCCCGCTTCCCAAACGTTGCTACTAGCTTAGATCTGGGGCAGTTTTTACCCGGAAAGACCCCACACCCACCCAGCCTGATAATCGGGCAAACGTACAGTATGTACGAGTACGCCATTCCGGTATACATGGATGGGTCAATAGGGCTGTCTGTCTCAAATCCTTCCCATTCCATTTCCGGTTACGCATCCATCCATCTATCTATTCAGACAAGAAAATTTCGATTGCTCATGTCAGTCAGTATCAGACCCGAGACAATTTCGCTCGCCCTTTATTAATTAGATGGCGCAACGCATGGAACGCCCTAGTACTGCCCTCTGCTCCCAATTCTTATCCGAGGCCACAATACATAGCCATTACACGATTAACACACACACGGGTAGTATTGTGATGGGATGGGCATTATTGTCATTTGATGCTGTGCTACGAAAACAGGGCGAACCAGTAGGGGGGCTTCCGACTGTGCACATTCCTCATTGAATAAGGTAGATATCACCTCAATTAAAGTCCACCGCCCTTTATGCGATGCGACCCCAAAATAGAGGGCACCTCTTGTTCGCCCTCAATGTCGCCCTGTTATTCCATTTCTATACTCCAGCGAGTATAAAGGTCATCCGAGGGTCGTCAATTACAAGTTCTGCAGCTCAGTCAAATTCCGAGAAGTCTCACTCCAAACTCTAGAATCGATTCATGACTATCATATTATCAATCTTTGCCTGTTAAGAGAAAACCCATCTATCACTCCTCAAACGTTCCAGCAAAGTTTCAACACACGCTCCTCACCACTCGCACCATCCCAGCGGAGCCTACACGTCCACTGCATCTTCCTCGAAACACCTCCAACTCCACCTCGTTGAACGGGCCTTCATTTGCGTTCTCAAAAGTCTCCAGCGCTGCAAATATCCTCTTGCAAGGAAACAAAACGCCCGAACTGTCTCCCACCAGAGCACACCCTTCTCACCTAACCTCACCACCAACTCACCCTCACCTTCGCCACAAAAACTCCTCACTACCAAACACACCCGCACCCACACCCACTCACCCTCCCCACACTATCACCGCACCACCGCACCACAAAACAACCCCCTCACCACCAACTCCCCCACCCGCAACCTCCCACCAACTCCCACCACCTCCCACCACCTCCCCCACAATGCCCACCTCATCATCCTCCCAGACCGCGCACAACGGCTCTTCCACCTCCACCTCATCCCACCATTCCCACGCCCAAACCCCAGCCCCAGCCCTAGAACAACATGCAAAAAGTAACAGCAATAGCAGTACCAGCACGAGTAAAAAAAGGAGCAAGACAATGGAAATATATATCCGAGATGGGGAAAGAGATTACCGCTCATATGCAGTGCGCGAGTATGATCCGTTGCAGGAGGAGGCGAGGAGGAGGCGCGAGGAGAGGGTTAGGGATGTTGTTGGGAGGAGGTATTGAATTGTGTTTGTTTTGCTTTGTTTTGTTTTGCTTGGCTGGGATGGAGAGGTGGTTTGGAAGGTAGATTGGGTTGGCGTTGGCGTTGGCGTTGGCGTTGGCGTTGGTGGGAGAATGTATGAATGATTGGATGACTGTTTATTTGGTTTGGTTAAGAGGGGTGTAGTGTAGTGTAGTGATGGTGGATATATTGGAAATGCAATGATTAGTCTATGTATTTGGTATTGTGTATAATACAGTGATAAGTGGAGATCTATATGCGCCTGTAAATGCTCTTCTTTTGCGCCGGTTATATATACAAAACAGGTAGAACTTACAGACATCTCAACATCTCCAGCCCACACTAAAACGTCTCATCTACTTTCTTATAGTTACAGAATTCCAAAACCTCATCCAATTCGTTCCCTTCGGGTTTTCATCTTCGCCTTTCTCGGTTTCATCCTTCTCCACCGCCTCATTAGAGCTTTCTGTCCGCATATCTATTTTCTGCAGATGGTATCTTTTCCATTCATACCAAAAGATTCTTCTGGGACTCTTCACAAGCATATCCTCGCCTTTTGAAGATTTCGGGAACGCTATAACATCTTTGACACTGTCTGTGCCCCGCATGACGGCGATGAGACGATCGAAACCGATTGCGAGGCCGGCGTGCGGTGGACAGCCTGCGCTGAGAGCTTTGAGGAGATGGGAGAAGTCTTCTATGCGTTTTGGGTTCATCTGAAAATGACATTAGCATAATTACAAGAACGAAAATTGAGACGTCTCAGGGAAAAGGAAATATTACCTTTAAAACTTCCTGCATAACAAACCGCTGCATCTTTGCACTATGAATCCTACGACTCCCACCCCCAAGCTCCACCCCATTCACAACCAAATCATAATGATCTGCCTTCGCCATCAACGGATCCGTTCGCAGCAAATCCACATCCTCAGCCGTCTTCGGAGCCGTGAAGGGGTGATGTGTGGCCGAGAAGCCGGCTGCACCGCCTTGGCCAGGATCGACACCATTCTCGAGAGTGAACATGGGGAAATTGGTCACCCAGAGATAGTGGTGGTAAATATCAGGTTCTAGAAGACCCTCTGCGAGTGCGGCTTTGTAGAGAGCGATGCGGAGTCTGCCTAGGGCTGTGGAACCGCCAGAATGTGCCAAGTTCTCGCGCGCTTGGATGATAATCAAATCGCCATCGTCGAATGTTGTTTCGTTTTTATGAGCTTCTTTACCGTGAAATACTTGCTGGGGAAGCTTTGAATAGAGCGCCTTCAGCTTCTCGGCGCCTTCGAAGCCAAAGGTTTGAAGACCTTCTAGTGGTCTTGAGGAATCAAATACTGCAACGCCGGGACCACCGTCGGTGTTCTTGCTGAAAATCTCACCAACTGGAGTGGAGAAGAACATGGAAACGAATTTTTTAATCCTCTCGGGGTGACCATTCAACCTGATCTTGCATGTCTCAAAGATTGGGTTTTCGAGATGTGTAAGCATCTTTCCGAGTTGATGAGGGACGATGTGATCAATTCGTTGAATCTGAGAATATTAGCAATAGCATTTATGAACAAGATACTTAACGTACCAAGCCTGGAATTCTCAAATCAGGTTTGTCCGACCCATGGTGAGACATAGCTTCATCATACGTGATTCGATGGAAAGGAGTCTCAAAAAGAGGCTGGAGAGGAGTGTCCAGCGCAGCAAACTTCTTATAGAGAGCCCTGATGAGTTTCTCAACCCGCGCCATAACAATTTCCCCGTCTGCCCATGCCATCTCAAGATCGATCTAATAGAAGGTCAGCATTGAACAGATCCCCATATAGAAGTTAATTACCTGCGTAAACTCAGGCTGTCTGTCAGCGCGAAGGTCCTCATCTCGAAAACATTTCGCAAATTGCATATATTTATGGATGCCACTAGCCATCAACATCTGTTTATACTGCTGGGGACTCTGAGGCAAGGCATATGCAAACCCGGGTTTTCGCGTAGGAACAAGAAACTCCCTTGCACCTTCGGGGGTAGATTTGAATAGAATTGGAGTTTCTATCTCATAAAAATCCTTCAACTCCTCCCGTGCACAAGCCGCCACATCTGACCTGAACAGCAGTGCATGCTGGAGCTTGGTATCGAAACGAATCTGTAGATGTCTGTTTTCTGGACGGTAGACATGCTCTGGACCGTAACCGATGTCTTTGTCGAAGGTATTTAGACATGTGATTTCTTCGATTTCGAGTTCGAGCTCTTCCAAATAAAACCATCCTTCTTCAAACTCCCGTTCCTGCCTTTTGGATGCCACTTTCGGCTTGTATTTCTTGTGTATCACCCCAGTGACACTGATAGCGCTATTGAGTCGTATAGACTGTAACTTTTTCGTCGTCTCCTTGTTCTTGGACAAGAGCTGGAGAACCTCAGGACCGGTCCCTCTATTTATGTGCGCAAATGTCAAGGCATCAGATAGCCTCACTATCTTTGTAAGAAATCCGACGGTCGTTATCCGTAGTGCCATGAAATGGGACGGTATTCGTTTCTCGAATGGAAAGGTTGGAGGTGGGACATTATCTAGATACAGGTTAACAAAAGCTTTGCAATGTATAATAAATACACACAGGCTCCCTTGAATTCCTCCCAGAACGACTGCGGCTCCAATGCGTCAGCCACTACCTCTTCTTGCTCCTCTAACCTTCTGCCCCATTTCTCTTCCTTTGCCAGCCTATAACTAACGTGGAAGCCTCTGCTGGGTGGCCATGAAGAGATCAGAGGTATGGCTACACCCCTCCATGGCGAGGCATAGACTGCTGTCCGAGTATTGCGTGTTATAATGTGCCTTGCAGCACGCAGAATAATTGCCATGGCCAATTCATTGCAAGCATTGATCTCTGGAGCTGGAGTCACTATAACATGATCTTCGATGGAGCTGTCCGAATTCGGGTAGCTTAGCGTCGGCTAGCGGCAACTGCCGATGGTGGAACAATATATTTTTCAAAGATCGGTTGCTCTTTCCTTTCCTCTCCATCCTTCCAAGTTTTAAACATGTAAGCCCTCACCCTTCTACAAAACACTACACCACCACGCACAATTTGCTAACATACACTCCTAGATGATGAAAAGCCAGCGTGTATAGCATGATTCAATCCCTCCTACTCGAGTTTTCAGACACTCCCTTCACCGGGCTCAAGGGTCTATCGCAAGGGAAGGTTGGGAGAATGAAATCAGCGTTCGGCACACACTCCTTGTTAATTTCGGACGCGATAAAGGCATCTCTGACACTTTAAGCTTGGAAGGCTTCGTTCGATATAGAGGGCATATGCAAAGGGCTGGTCTATTCAATGGCCGCAGGTCCTGCACAGTGGCTTCTCGGATTAGGGAAATGGATGAGCAAATAGCCCAGGCTTGGATTTTGTTTCTTGGGCGGTGGAGGTCACAGTTCGTTCTTCACTTTTGTTTTGGCATGCTGAAGAAGGCAAGCGGGGGTTTCACGATGTAATGTTTGACAGACGGTGCGTGGGCGTGGAGCAGAGAAAGGATTGCCGTACAGTACGTACACGGTCTTGACCTTCTGGTTGACGTATAGCGTGTATATAAATGAAACAAATCCGTATCATAGTCATAAGCATAATCATACCCAACAATCTTTATTCTCTTCGTACATGGCATGCCCTGCAATGTCACTACGCAGTTGGATGGCGCGTTTTGGTCTCCACGCTGACAGAAATTCCCTCGTGGCTATTCATTCGCCAATCACCCGGACCCTTACAGGAGTATGAACCGTGCCATCTACTGGTAGACATCATGATCTTGGGCGCCAGCTCACCAGGCTCATTACTGTATTATTCTCGCCCCTCCACTCTCACGTTAAAATCATAAATCAGCCTTGCTCCTCCAGTCTTCAAAAACTATCTTAACATGGCTCTTTTATAATAAACCATAACTTCCAACTTTATGTGGCCAAATACCCGGTATATTGGTGACTACAGGGTTCGTCGTTAATTGTCCGGGGAGCGTCATTTCGATTGCTAGATTAACCCCAAAGCCACGACAACAAAGAAGTCCCTCGGCCAAACATTTCCTCTGCCTGCGACTCTGTATTTGACACCGCCTGCGAGTGAAAAGAGGACTGGAACTCCATACGATCGATTCCGAGACCCCGAGCTTTGCGAAGACGTCGAGGCTGCAAGGTGTCGCAACCCAGCTCCTGTCGTCCTGAACTGAGATGGCGAGTTCATTCGAGAAGTCAGTGAAGGGGGCGACCAAGATCAAGGTGAGCGAGGCTTTAGCTTATGGTTCCAAAACTATCTTGTCATTCTTCTGCATATACTAAATTACCTTTCCACAGGCCGCCCCGCCAAAATCAAAGTATGCCGCCCCCGCCCGAAGCCTGGAGAAATAGATACTGATTATGGTCCCGCATAGATACATCGAGCATATCTTAATAGCGACGCATTCGGGGGAAGCAGGAGTGGCAGAGGTATTCAGGGCGTTATCAAACCGACTACGCGATTCAACATGGACGGTCGTATTCAAGAGCTTGATCACAGTGCACCTGATGATTAGAGAGGGATCGCCCGATGTGACATTGGCATACCTGGCAAGACACAGACAAATGTTGGCTATAAGCAGCTTTTCCGATGGTGTGTATTCCAAAGCTGGTAGAGTTAAGGGGGAAGATCTTGCGAAATCCGCAAGCCTCGCAGGCATTATCTTTAAGACTGTGCTAACAGTATAAAAAGTTCAAACCCAGGGCCGGAATATTCGGCATTATACCAATTACCTGAGCGAAAGAGCGAGGGCATACCGGGATACGAAGTGCGATTTTGTGCGCAGTGCGGAAAGTCGACTGGAAAAGATGAGTGTTGATAAAGGACTCCTCCGAGAGACAGAGGCTGTTCAACACCAAATCACTTCTTTACTGAAATGTGATGTGAGCAAATATTTCTGGATTTCGTGGCACTTGCTGATAGCGCTAGGTTTTGGACAATGAGCCGGAGAACGAGATCACAATTACGGTCTTTAGAATGCTGGTATTGGATCTTTTGGCGATGTTCCATGTCATGAACCAGGCCATGATTAATATTCTTGGTATGAACTGGTGAAATTCTCCTATGGAAATCTTCTAATCAATTTCTAGGACACTTTTTTGAAATGTCAAAACCTGATGCAGAACGGGCCCTGGAAATATACAAAAGCTTCGCAAAACAGACAGACTTTGTGGTCCAATATCTCAGTGTAGCTCGACAATATGAACACCAAACGCGAGTCGAGGTACCAAAGCTAAAACATGCCCCAGTCAATCTTGGGAAGCAGCTCGAGGACTATCTTGTAGACCCGGATTTTGAGATCAACAGAAGACAGTATTTGGCAGAGCAAGAGTCAAAGGGTCGAAAGGGACCAAACGGAACCACTAAACCTTTCCTGACTGTGAAAGATCCAGAATCAAAGGCAGCGACAGGACGCGCATTCCCAGAGGCCTCCGAGAAACCAGCCGCGAAGCCCCCGCCCGCAAAAGGGCCCGATCCTGATTTGATTGATTTCTTTGATTCTATAGAACAGAATCAACAACCCATGGCCACTCAGGCCGAACAACAGCAGCCTGGTCAGATTCCTCAATTCAATAACGGGGCCCCATTGCAAATGCAGCAACCGCAACAGTTCCCTCAAAATGGCTTCGTCCAACCACAAATGGACTTTCAAAATCCAAATCAGTTTCCTCCACAACAGCAACCATTCAGTACCGGATTCGCTCTTCAGCAGCAACAGCAAGTTCAGCAACCCCAACAGATGCAGCAGCCTCCACAATTCCAACAACCTCAAATGCAGCAGCCACAGCAAATTCAACCGAACTTCACAGGGGCAGGCTTCGGGGGCTACACTCCCCAGCCATCTTTCCAGCCTGGAGGTCTATCCTCCATACCACAAGAATCAGCTGCAACTTTCCAACCAGGGCAACCTCAAAATCTAGGGCCTATGCAGACTGGACAGCAAACCACAAACCCCTTCCGCCAGTCAATGCTAATGTCTAACCCCACCGGTCTGCCCGGCCCCTCCTTCCCAGCCTCACCCCCCATAAACTCCCCCATAAACCGGCAATCCACAAACCCCTTTGCCAAAAGCCACTCCCCACCCGTGGGGCCCCAACAACCCTTCTCGCCACCCCCAGAACAGTCATTCCAGCCTCAGCCTCAGCCAGCTGCTCCTCTTCGACCGACGGCTACGGGTACTAACCCCTTCGCTAAGAACCTGGCCATGAGTGCGCAACGGCCTCAGACAGCTGGAGGCTTAGTCCCGCAACCTACAGGCAGCACGAATCCCTTCCGCCAGAGCCAGTTTGTGAATACGGCGACGGGGACGGGGTGGCAGCATGGGCAGCAGCCTATAGGTGGGGGGCTGGATACGATAGATACTGTGCCTGTGTTTCCTCGACCGGCACAGCAGCAGGCTTGGCAGGGTTAGCGAGGCGAGGCGGTGGGAGGGCATTTTTCTTCTACTTTTGGTAAATCACAGCATGGCGTTAAGAGAGACGTTGTATGAGGGAAGAAGGCATGCATGGATTGTTCTATTAAAACGCATAATGCCTGCCGTTTGGTAGATAGAAAGAGGTCGAGGGCGTGGCGACCTAATTTAGTACCTGAAATTCCACCTATGTGGTTTTGTAAACGCCTGTGACTATGCCTAAACTCCCAATAGCCAAACAAACGCCTTGCTAAAATCTCAACTCCCATTTAAATGGGGGGGTAGAATGCTCCTATCTCCGTGCTTTTCGGGCTCTCTTCATGCTGAGACATTTTCGTGAGAGGCCCAGATTCGGACGCCTCTAGTACTGGTTCTGAATGTTTCTAGACGCAGTGTGTCTCGCCTCAAAAAACATCATCTAACTCCATTTTATGCCCGAGGTTTATTTCGCCCTTCGATGCTTCGGCGGCTGCAGCAGTCGCAACTAATGGGTCACTCTTTTGGCCTCGATCAGCCACCTCTTCCTCGATGAAGACACCCAGCCCCGAGAACGCCTCGAACATAGTCCGAGCATAATATTCTTGTAGACTGTATCCACCAGCCATATGCCTCATGTCCTTCTTAGCATTGCCCAGCCACTCATTGTCATAACTCTCCTGAACCGTATATCTCGCTGGCGTAAGATCCACACCTCCAAATGGGTCGTAAGGCTTCTCTTCCACGGGCGTAACTCTCTTCTTCAGGCCCCGGATCGTAAGCCCCGAGTTGGCACTCCCATTACTCTCCGACGCTTCCTCTGTAATATTCCTCCTGGCTGAAGATTTCTTGAGTATGACCTTCTGCGCCTGCCGTGTAATAGCACTCGCATCCCCATCACTATTCGCCAGCCTCTCCAGCAAATCCCTCTTCCCCTTCTCAACATCCGCCTTCTCCTCCTCCGCCTCCCTCGCCACAGCCAGCCGCCTCGCCCGCGCCCCATCCCTCTCCGCCCTCTCCCTCCTCCTCTCCCCCTCCACCTCCTCCTTCCCGACCCTCTTATTCCCCTCAATCTCCTCACGATACGCATCGCGGTACTCCTTCAACTTCTCCTCCGCGCGCGCCTTGTCCGCCGCACTCCCCTCCACCAGATCGAACACCAGAGCCTCGACCTCCTCGAGATAGTTATTCCAGTCCAGCAGCGTCTCGAACTCATCCTGGCGCCGGTTGAACACCTCGCTGACGCGTTTCCGGATGTCGACTTCGCGCTCCACGTGCAGGTCTGTGAAGAAGGCTTTTCGGAAGCCCTTTTTGCGGAGTGTGCGTCCGCAGTGCGGCACCGGGCAGGAGGAGGGGCCCGAGGTGAAGATGCGGTCGACGCAGGTGGAGCACATTTTGTGGTAGCATTCGGGGTTGATTAGGAATTGGAGGGAGGGGTTTAGGTAGCGGTTTGACTTGCAGACGGGGCAGATGTCGTCGAGGGGGTTGGAGGAGGGGTCGGGTGCTGATTTGGGGCCATTGCGGTACATATTGGTTGTTGGAGGAGGATGAGAGGAAGAGAGAAGAGGGGTTGTTGTGGGAGGTGAGGTTGAATGTTGGGAGCTTGAAGTTGGAGGGAGCTCGATCGAGCTCGAGACAACAAGGCTGGAGTGGAGTGGCGCTAGTTTGGCAAGGCTTTGAAATCGAGACACCAACATCAACCTTGTAAATTGAACAACTCTGTGTGTGAAAATTACAAACATGGCAGACGTCAAAGGTGAGACTGCTGCCAGTTTCTATTACAACATCGAAGTCCTCAAGTTGTAACCTAATATCTATGTTCCTTCATTAACACTCTACAGAACCAACCCCGCAGGAGGAAGCAACAGCAAAGGCAAAAGAAGCAGAAGAGCAAGCCGCATTACCTTACAAATGGACACAAACAATCGGTGACCTCGACATCACGCTCGAAGTCCCCGGCAACCTCAAAGGCCGAGACCTAAAAGTCGAGATCAAGAAAAAGTCCCTGGTCCTAGGAATCAAAGGCCAAGAACCCATCATCTCCGTACCTCCCCCTCCCTCTCCCCCTCTTCTCTCCTGTCCCTTCTATCCCATCCCCTTCCCCTTTTCTAACACAAACCCAACCACCCAGGGCGACCTCCCCCACGAAATCCACGTCGACGAATCAACCTGGACGCTCACCTCGTCGCCCTCTGGCACCAAAACCCTGGAACTGCACCTCGACAAGATAAACAAGATGGAGTGGTGGGCGCACGTCATCACGTCCGCGCCCAAAATCGACATCACGAAGATCACGCCCGAGAACAGTAAGCTGGGCGATCTGGATGGGGAGACGAGGGGCATGGTCGAGAAGATGATGTATGATCAGCGGCAGAAGGAGATGGGGCAGCCGACTAGTGATGAGCAGAAGAAGGTCGATATGTTGGAGAATTTTAAGAAGCAGCATCCGGAGATGGACTTTAGTAAGGCGAAGATGAATTAGGTCGGGCTGGGGGGGTGGTATTGTTGGGGAAGAAGTGATGTTAAGTTGATGCGAAGGCTTGGGCAAAAGTTATCTTAACATGCGGATTTAGAAAGAAAAGCCTTTCTCTCGAACCGTTTCGTTTCAGGCCGAGTCAAGGCCTATATGTTGTACATCATCGGATGATTGCTTGAGCTGAGCATGGCAATGGACGTGTAAGAGCTCCCAAGCTTTCCAAAAAGAACACAAGACCACAAACTTGTCATAAACCACATTTGCTTACATTTAGCCCCAGCGCTGATGAAAAACGATCTTGCCCATGTCTCCGGGCTTTTATATTGTACACATCCATTCCACTTATACACGCCCCTCGTAATTTTGATAGCACCATTTGCTCACTTAAAAATATTCATCCTCTATCCATTCTCCTCCCAGCATCTCTCCTTTTACCGCTGACCAGCAAGACGACGCCCCTGTACCTCACCCAACGCCTTGCTCCCACTCAGAAACGCTACCAAACTCACAACCCCAGCAACAGGCAGCGTCGTGAACAAACTCCACTTATAGTAGTACAGGAAGAAGATGCCTTCCATGGATACGATCGAGCCAAAAAACAGGGTGTGCGAGATGGGAGCGGAAGAAGTGGCTGCACCCAGGTGAGATAGGTTGGCACCGAGGTATGCCCACTATATCAACCTGTTAACATCGATTCGAGAAACGTGGAATGGGAAAACTTACCACTCCAAGAAGTACTGGCACAGAAGCCAGAACAGCGCCCGTGAAGAACAGCGAGATGATCAATGGGCCGCTCTTGGGGTCCGCCTTGAAAATATGGTTGATCTCGGGCAGCTTTCCGTATCTCAATGGCTTCTCATAGCTCGGGGGAGGGGTATTGGCGTCGAGGTTGACGTCGAGGTTAAAGACGTGGCTTCCGAATGGCTTGGAGGTACCGAGGGAGGCGAGGAGGAGGGTCGCGCGGAGAGGAGACTTGGAGGTGAGGAGTTGGATGGGGAGGTCTTTTTGTGTCTATCCCAACTATTAGCTCTGCGCCGATGTATTAGAGTTTGGAGCACGCACGAAATCCACTTTGCCCTTGCCAGACTCCTTCACGGAGAAAGGAAATGTAGTTTCCAGGCCAGAATCTGGGTCTTGCAGGAGTAGGAAAGCTTGGTGTGGTCGTTTGGGCTTGCTGTCTTCGGTGGCTGTTAGGAGGATCTTGAGGGTATCGTCTACGCCGAGTTTCACATCTTTGGAGAGAGGGACATGGTCGGAAAGTCTATATCATTGCGAATATCAGCATTGGTCTTGGGAATTGCAAACAGCAAATGTTGTCGTCTGCCAATTCATGTGGGGAGTTATAACGTACTTGTCCTTAAATGCCGTTGCTCCAGCTTTCTTGGAAGTAACTGAGATGACTGCGTCGTCGAAACTCCATGAGGAAGCTGCGCTGGCCACGCTTGCACCCAGTAGCAGGGCAGAGGGAAGTAATGAATGTAGGAATTTCATGGTTGGTGATGGTGTTCTGTGATGCGGAAGTTCGTGGAGCTTGGAGCCGCGTGTAGTTTTAGGACACCTTTGACTCCAGATTGCCATATTGGTTGCTATGGCTCACCATACTTCACACGTCGCTTACCACCCCCTATTCTAGACGAGCAATGTTTTCAGAATTTCGGCCTTGAGATAGGTGACTTTTTCCCATTCTATTGGTAATGCTCTAGTATTTGTGCTTCCCAATGATGGCATCGACGCTCTGAAAGAATCGTACAGAACGCTTAAACCGGGGGAACTAGTAAGTAAAGTTTGTATGATCAGCATTTGAACCGTTTGAACAAACACAACTTTCCACTATCCAGACAATCATTATAATTCATTTATAATTCATTCGCCAAGTCCACTCCTATTTGATGCCTCTTGGGAGTGTCTTAGGCTGCAAAGGCCAACTTTGGATAATCAAGTAATTGTGAACTCCTGGACCTATGTACCCAATATGAAGCCTCTGCAGACGGCTTCCGAGAAGACCAGGCCACCTGAAACTCCCTTCCCTAGAATAGGCATGCTGAAATGGGCCTCGGCAGATTTCCTGCGTGACGTGGGGGAGAAAGGTTGATCTGAGAAAAATAAGATCTCTATAAATTCGAAAAAGAGGGAAGTGCACTGCACTGTGCCTGAACTTACTCACTTTGCGACAATACTTTAGAGCTTTATCGACGGAACATCGGACGTCGGATGGCTGAACTCTGACAAGGAGAACTGGGACAAGGCCATAGAAATTATTAAAGAGGGGCTGAAGAAGACAGGTGGGTATAGGGCGTTGGAAGGACTAAAGTTTGTGGCTAATATTGCTGTTGCTACAAAGTAGACTGAGTCTGCCAGGCTCTGCCTTCTTTCGAGAGTAGTATGAAGTCTGGAAGTTCTCGTATAACCAAAAAGCCCGAACCAAAGTTTCCAGTGACTTTTTGGTGCTGTTTTCCAGCTTTGGTTATATCTTCAGTTTAGGCTCTCTCTTTGTGCAGTGGCCTCGGTAAAGAACGATTACTACGCCGCAAGCTGGTTAAATACTCTATGCAAATAGTTTGCGCCAGGTAGAAATCAGCTTGGACCATGTTATCTTATCGAGAATAACAGCTCACTCCTAGTACGACTGGTGTCCTAGCACTCGTCCGACCAACATGGAGTATCCGCATTGGGCCCAACATCTGGTGTGCCGCACTTTACGACTTTCGGGAAAACATTCATGACTGAGTGCCATTGTTTGACGAATAGTAGAATAGTTTGTATCGGCAGAGACAAATTTCACATATTCCGTTAGATGGTGCAATATAGAATTCCGATCTAAAACACAGAGAGGTGCTGTGGACCCACGGCAATCATGTTTTCCTGCTCCCGTATACACTATTTTGGTCTCCCATATCCATTTGCCCCCCTTTACATGGATTCAAGCTCCAGTGGTATTATAAGCTTCAGGTAGAGCTCTACTAGCCATACTGCATTGCCACATCAAGCGCTTGTCAGGATATTGTGACAGTTGACCAGATATACTATGCAACAAGCCACGATTATGGAACATGACGAGGTCGCCTTGCTCCCATCTGTGCGCAAATATGTTTTCTGGCGCATAGACTTTGCTTTGCAAGGAATGGCAAATCCGTCTGACTTCTTGAATGTCGTCAATCACAACGGACTTCCCAGTCATAGGGTCCGTCGTTGTGAGAGAATAAACGCAGCATCCAAGGATTTGAAGATGCGGCTTTCCATTTCCATGATTCTTCCACACCATCTAATATGGATTAGCATGTTTCTTAAATATATATATAGGCTTCAGCTACATACGGGAAATGCATGGACCTCCTCCCAGTTCCATTCCAAGAGCTCGTTGAATGCCTTCTCTCGACCCAATGACTCAATTGTCAATCCATCTGCGGAAGCTTTAGAGTTTCTTATCCATTCATAAGCTCGCGGAGCATATTGAATTGTGGTGTTGCAAGCGAATTCTTGCTCTTCAGGTGATAGAAGTTCAAAATTGCGAGCTCCAGAAAAAACTACAGATACATTAGCTTTCGACAGCTATTGTTGATTCATCTCTTACAAAGTGTGGCGCCGGCTGCAACAGGCATGCTCTTGCCATCGGGAAACTGGAGCTGTTGATCCAGTACTCGGGGTACCTCGATGGCATGTATTGACGTTGCAAATCCAGGTAAGCTCTCGTACAA
This sequence comes from Lachnellula arida, assembly GCA_007821475.1. Taxonomy (NCBI): domain Eukaryota; kingdom Fungi; phylum Ascomycota; class Leotiomycetes; order Helotiales; family Lachnaceae; genus Lachnellula; species Lachnellula arida. Next base: position 15,740 of record QGMF01000119.1, read on the forward strand.
CGGCGCATCCATGTGCCATCGATACGGTCTCGTATATCCTCTTTCTATCTCCTCATCCGACAGCGGATGTTCGTGAAAAGACGATTGATCCTATCATAATTTGTTATGCATTGTCTCCTCTGAACTGGTAGATTATACTTACCAGGTGTTTCAGTTCTAGGAGAGGAATTCCCTCGTGACCTTCTACATGGCCCTTTCCAATAATAGTAACCTGGGGTGCTCGTGGAATTCTCGAACAATTGTTTTGTGACAATATGTTCTTAGAATCTGTGACCTGCATTCTACCTCCAGAATGGACATTTTTGGCTTGCGGATCGAAGACATTTGCAGTCTCAGAAAGAACCTGAGGAGCTATTCCCAATTGACCTCGAATGACCAGCACACCGTGATCGAAAAGCGCTTGACGCAAGAGATGGGTATCATCCTCCGTCAGCGCCTGTGGAGCAAAAAGCTCCATGGAGTCGGGCAAAATCACTTCGGCCCCAATTTGGGAGGATTTGCGAACATGCGTGTCTAGTGGTACGACCCGGATGGCCGCAATCTTGTGTGGCATAGCTGTGAAGAAGTGTTCGCTGCAGCAAATTCAAGAACCCCATTGCTATTATAACAAAGGCCGATAAGTGAGCCCAACGTGCGAGATGACAAATGGTTTGAGCGGGTCAAGTTTCGGGTTTGAGAATGAATGCCTGCGCTAAGGAAAAGATAAAGCCGCAACCGCGGCCGAGTTGTTCATCTGTTCCCGATCACCTTTGCATTTACAGGTGACCTACAAATTACTTGTAGATATATTAAGCCTAGCAATCCAAGGAATCATGACTTGGCTATTAAAACCAGTATTAAGCTTATATATGTTAAACTTCTCATGTGTAGAATTTCGCCACCCCGTGTTTTGTTTATTTATCATGTTGGGGTATTTTTTCTTATTCTTTTTAAGTGCGGGCTTGGCTTCTATTGGATTTCTGTTGGTATTCCCCTTTTCACAAAGACTAATAACAACTTTGGCGATATAAATTATTCATTTTGTCAAGGCAAGTATATTTCTTACTTCTATGACATTTTCATGATTCATGTATATTTACTTTCGTATCTATTAGGCCATCGACATCAGCCAAACATTTGGTTGTACCATATCTCAAAGTCATCTATTTGACTGTTCAGACGAGGTTCGAAGGTATAGGAGTCGGGCATTGAAGTTTGCATCTTTGTACCCTGTTGATCTCGTTGTAAGAACCGATTAAGAATGCGGAGAAATTCAGGTCTGCTGCGGAGATCTGGTGTATCTTGCGTAGCCGAATGGAAAATATCATCATCAAGCATAGCATCAATAAGAAATACCCCACGTCGAGCCATAGTATCATTTCTGAATTTGCTCAGTCGAGTCCGGGCTTTGCTTATCAATGTTCGGTGCTGATCTTTGGTCACTTGGGTCATCGAAAGATGGCAATATAACAGATTCAAACACAGTACAACAATGGCAGTTACACAGAATGCCGAGTGTACCCAGATTGGGGGACATTTGGAGCCTACGCTGGCAATCTGTTCGTGCTCTCGAAGAATGGTCATCGCGGCCGACACGCAAGTGGTCCTTGTGAACAAATAGACTGGGGATTGGAAGCTTTTGACGAGAAATGATCGATGAATCATGATAATCTAGGTTTACCCGTTAGAACTGTTGATATATGGGGTTGTGGCCAAACTAGCCTTGTCTGCCGCAGAAATGGCCAATGTCCGACGGGCGACAGTTAGCCATTCAGTTCTATGGGTAACTTCTGCAGTAGCTTCTGCAGTACAAGTCCGAAGAATTACTGCAGGTATTTTTGCGACCACTTGTCTCATCCGTCTATCAATATCGATCACATGTTCGTACCGTCTAGTTAAGTCATCCATATTATATATACCATCCAGTAAGTCCGGAATCAACAATGCGATCTTGGCCATAATGATGGAATATGTACTCGAGGTCAGACAAGACTCATCCTGCTCCTGAAGGTCTTTATCATCGCAATTTAAAGGGGGCTTCGTTGTAAACTGCCGTGGATTGATGCAGCAAGTGCCAGTGTACGGCATTGAGTGATAGTCGGTTTCCACCAGTTTCCACCAAACTCGCCTCCCGACCTCTTTCTCGACAATTTCATCCCACGTATCTTCTTTGTCCTCGCCAGGTATGCGATGAAGTCCTAGACATTGGGCGATTCTTACACAGGCGTTGACTAGCGTGGTCAGGAGATCACTCTTTCCAAGAACATTCCCAACCATGCCAGCTATGCAAACAGCTTGTACTGAAAATATTGTATGTCTGCTCATAAATTTATTGTCATTGAGGGCATTTATTGCCATGTCGAACAATGTGCTAGCAGAATTATCAAATTCCGCTAGAACGACGTTATCGACATACTCAGGGCAAGTCTGGATACTCCAACTCGCGCTGCTGAGAACTGCGTAGTAAAGAGCAAACCACTGACCATCTCTGACGACACCGGAGCTCCAGTAGGTCTCGCATTGGCGTAGGAAGCTAGGGACGTGAAGTACATTATGATTCCAGCAGAGATAGCGTATATGAAAGTCGACCAGCTCGCGAGCTTTTGTGAAATCTAAAAGCCTTTCTAGGGAGACATCTGATTTCGGGTCGACATTTGCTGCTTCATTGGGACTTTCAATCTGTATACAATCCCTATGTGGATATCGATGACACTGATGTCTTCCCCATGCCAAACCTTCGATACCAGTGGCTAAATCTTCAAACTCCGGCTGAACGAGGGGTCGTAATTGCGAACCCTTCCCGGTCTCTTTTCTCAAACTTTGAATGGGCGGTATAGTGATTAATGGAGTAGTAAGGCCTCGGTTTGGGTTGCTGTTGTGTAATTTTGAAGTCTCTCCACGATGCTGTTGACTTGGGCTTCCACATGCTACATATTGTGAGTGCCGGCCTATTTGAGAATATTTATCCAGAGTAAAATTTAGTGAAAGGGTGTCGCCATGGCTATCTTCTTGATTGTCTTTCTCTTTATTCTCTCTCTGTTCGCTGGAGCCAGCTGGCAGCGAATTCGTAGTCTCTGAATTGTGTCGAGATTGAGGCTGGGAGCTAGTTCGACGACCTTTCCCACGTTGTGAGGATAAAGTTGAAAGAACCACTTCTTCCCGAGTGCATTTAATACCTCTTTTTTGACATTGCCCACAGGGTATTATCTTGTCGCACCGGATCTTTCTTTTCGCGCATGCGCGACACGTCAATGGGCGACGCTGAGCTAGTCGTACAGGCGGTCGGCCTGCTGAGGACGTGTCCATAGAACCAGTGCGGGCATTATGTGTCGACATGTCGGCCGTCTTTTGAGGGAAGCAATAAAGAGATATAGTAATACAGCGGCCGTGATTCTGAGTCGGCATAATAATAGCTGCCATGCGGATATAACCAAAAGTGGGATTGTTTTCGCTCCGTATACGGGCTGTTTTCGATATTGGAATTAACGCCGTGCAATCTCGGCCGTGATCGACAACGCGGAAATCTTTATCTATTTATCTCGCTGTCTACCGGCTTCTGTAAGCAATCTCTGAGATAATCTATCTCGTACCGTCGCAAAATGGTGTGGAGATAAAACTTAAATGTTAAGGCGGTCATTTTAGTGTTTCGATAAGCATATATGTAGGAGTTGGTAAAGCCTCTAGAAGACCATGTCGATATCTCCTATTTGACACAATGTCGGACGTCAAAAACATATCGTTCTCTGACAAGGAGCTTGGGGGTTCTAGTCCTACATCCGAGAAAGTATCTGAGGTGGGGGTAGTGGAAGGTTTGAGCCAACCAAAGCAGAATATTTTTGAAATATGTCTCAGCTACGCCAGACTCGATACCGGCGGTGACATGAGTGCTACAGGACGGTGGAGCAATGCTGGTCAGTCATTCTTATTGTTTCTGGAAAGGGTTCTCTAACACTATACAGATCTTGATCCGACACCCCTTAACAAGCAACTGTGGAGGTCTCACAACTGTAAGGTCATATTTTCATTAGAATAGATGGAATACTAACCCATGCAGTCGTCACCTATTGGCTCTGTGATGCCGTGGCTCCAGGTAACCTGAGGCTTGGATCATCTCTTGTAACATTGGGATTTTCCTGGAAAGTAACAATCAGCATCATTGCCCTCGGACACTTCTTGATCTCTCTCGCGATCACTGCCAATAGTGTCATTGGTGCCAGATATCATATACCCTATACCATTCAAAGTCGTGCCTCATTCGGATTCTTCTTTTCCTTCGTGGTGGTCTTCATTCGAATGCTCGTTGGTTTCTTTTGGTATGGCCTCAATACCTACACCGGCGCCGAATGTGTCAATGCGGTTATCATTGCTATATGGCCATCTTTTCAGAACGTACCCAATCACCTCCCAGAGTCTGCTAATATTACTACACAAATGATGACAGGTACGTCAACCCGATTTCGAACTATATACATTACTACTAACAGACTCGTTCCTAGCATACGTAATTTATTTCCTAATAGTTTTGCCCTTTCACTACATCCATCCTCGCCACCTTAGATGGTTTTTTGATATCAAACTGTCCTTTGCGTGCCCGCTATATTTGGCATGCTGGGTTGGGCATGTCACGTATCTGGTGGAGGTCTTCATACCACCCTTATGAAACAGGACACCACCTTGCATGGCTCTGCATACACTTGGGCATTTCTCAGTGGCCTAAACGTATGAAAACGCTCCTTCCCATAAATTCAATCCTTGCTGACCCTTGCAGTCTATGCTTGGAAATTACGGTACTATGGCTGTCAACATTAACGATTTTGCCCGATATGCGCGTAGCTCAAGAATGATTGTTGTTCAAATTATCATAATTCCTCTCTCATTCATGTTCATGTCCTTCATTGGCATTATCATTGCTGGAGCCGCCTCTGACCTTTATGGCAAAGAGATCTGGGATCCTCTCACCATTATGTCTCACTGGACTGGCAGTCATCAATCACGAGCCGGGGCAGCCTTTGTTGGGCTGTCATTTGTATTGGCCCAGTTGGGTTCCAACATTAGCGCCAATTGTATCTCTGCTGCGAATGATCTCAACGCAATGTTCCCTAGGGTAAGTTAAAACACTGCTATTCCTGAGTCCGAAGCTAACATGTTCAGTATATCAATCTTCGCCGAGGGTCATACCTTATTGCATTCATCGGGGCGTGGGCATTAACACCATGGAATATATTATCATCAGCTGCCGCGTTGCTGGACTTCATGGATGGATATGTTATTTGGGTGAGCATACAAAAACTACTTTCCCAAAACGTGAAACTCGACTACTTACATTTTGCAGCTTGCACCTATCACTGGAGTTCTGCTTGCCGATTATTATGTAGTTCATCGCCGAACCTATAACATTGATGAGATGTATATACCTAACGGGATATATCGCTATAACAAGTTTGGAACAAATTGTCGTGCTGTTGCAGCATGGCTGATCGGATGCGTGCCTCTTATTCCCGGATTTGCAAGCTCGGTACGGACTATTTGACCATAATAAAGATCTTTTACTAACATAGATTATAGATTAATAGCTCGCTGTCAACTTCTCAGGGCGCGGAGAACTTATATAATCTCGGTTACATTTTCGGATTTTGTACAAGCTTTATATTATACTCGGGTTTTAGTATAATTGCCCCGCCAAGGTCAACGTTTGTTAAGGCTAAGCCTGATGAGTTTTCGACAGCTTAGTATTATCTATAAATACCATATCACTCATCTAATATCAAGTTTGCTCGTCTAGTGGGAAGTCATTTGAAAACTCCGGCCTCGGTAGCTTTATTTGCTAGGATAAGTGAACAAAACAATTCGACGTATCACGCGAGCCATGGGAGAACTCATGTTGTCAACGAAGTTGATGTGTCTTATGGGTGTGAAAGTCGCGGTCCTTCCAAGTGAAAAGCGTCGTCGTCCGAAAACAGCAGCTACGGTATAAAAAAATGGAATCTACCCCCAGTCAACCACTTTTGATCACTTAACTTTATCTTTACCGCTTTACCCGCTAGGCGCTTGATAGTAGATACATTTATTTATTCTCATTGAAGCCACATATTTGTATGACCAAAATACAAAACCATGCAAGTTCTGACCTCATTACCCAGTGTTACCCCTCAGCCCTGAATCCTGATGCATGCAGGTCTCAGTCGCTGCAATGCCTAGCCTAGTACTCTAATGTCTTGGTTACTATATTTCATCCTCGGAAATCAAGAACGCAAGCGATCTCTACGCACATGCCTCTCGAGGGCTTCTGGTTAGCTATTATGATACCAAACATTTTGGGAACTTCAAAATGACTCACGGCTGGATTGCTTGCTCGAAAATCATCGATAGGGAAGAAGGTTAGAGCACAAATATTTTGGTTTTCATCCTAGTGCAAGACAAACGACACCCCGCACACGCTTTTGCCTACGTGTGTTGAAAACAGTTTAACCAATTCTTAAGACCCATATTGGCAAACATAATATGAGATAATCTAGTCAGAATATTAACCATATATTACTTCTGCTAATAAATAGATATAATCTAAGAAAAATAATCTAGATCTATAATCTACTATATTAAGAAACATAATCACAATATGCTCTCCCATGATTTAAACTAGCGCCAAATCGGGACTTTTCGCCCCTTTGCAGCAGCGGCACCTTTTATAGCTGCTTTTATAACTTATTATTATGTAATATAGTAATTACAACCTTATAAAAACATTCTAATAGCACTGTAGAGTATGATACAGAATGCGCTGGAGGGATGCGCTGGAGTGAGCAACCGCGGTAATTGTTCGATCCATCAATAATGATCAATTCCAGTTGTGGGCATACACTCAGATTGTGTTTGTAATATGGGCTTCATGAGTCAAACATAGATAGTACTGACTGTGAATCGTTCATATATTAGAGCTGAATCTTTCACCGCAGCTCCTTTTCCATACTCCATCTTTAGTGAAACCCTCTCATCTTCTTTGCAACTTCTCTGATTTTCTCGAAACTTGTGTACAAGGATCAGTACTCGTAAGCATGTCTCGCATTGTTGGCAAAGTCTTCGGCCGGTCGGGAAAGGACAATGCTAAAGAAGCACGTAAAACCGAGCCACAAACCACGACTGCAAGAGAGCGTATAGCGCCGGAAGCTACGAGCAGTGTTGCTTTGCAAGAGCAGAAGCTGGACCTCTATTCGACAGTGGGATATGAGGGCATCAAGGTCGTGGCTGAGCCGACTGACGCTGAACTCGAGTTTGTTCAACAATCTCAGTAATGATACAAGACTTACTAACGATGTGTGTTTCAGTATTGTTTTTGTGCATGGCCTTACAGGCAACCGCGATACGACATGGACACACAAAAATGGAGTCTTTTGGCCACAGCTGCTGGCAGAAGACATCAAGGCCGTACGTATTATGACATTCGGCTACGACGCCAATCCTGTCAAGTTATGGGGTGCGGTAAATGGCAGCAATCTACGAAACCATGGGAAGGCCCTAGCATCTGCAGTTTCGGATCTACGACGGGAGTTCCGGCAAAGGCCTCTCCTTTTCATAGCCCATAGCCTTGGGGGCCTCGTTTGCGAACAAGCGCTATTATATTGCAGAGAAGGGGCGGAACCAAATCTGAAGAAACTCTTCCAGTCTACACGAGGCGTTATCTTTATGGGCACGCCTCATGCTGGTTCACATTTGGCGGACTGGGGATACAGACTTGCAAAATTCCTGAATGTGATCCGCGGAACGAATTCGGCTCTTTTAGACCCTCTTCGACAAAAGTCCAATTTCTTGAGGGCTGTACAAGAGCAATTCCAACAATTGCTTCTCCAGCCCGATGTTGATATCAAAATACACTGCTTTTTTGAGGAGAAAGATGTCCTGGGCGTAGGGCGAATTGTACCGGAGCATTCAGCAGTCCTGAACCAATACCCTAATCATGGTATTGCTGCGAACCATATGGACATGACAAAGTTCAGCGGAGATAACGATTCAGAATATGCGAAGGTACTGGGCAGGCTGCGCGATAACATTGACCTGATCAATTCCCCAAATCCAAGCAAGAGAATCAAACTGTCTGAAGTCCCAGGAGCGGCTGAGTATGAAATTGGAGCCAACCAAAGAGTTAGCAACACTGGCTCCGGGATAGGAATGATTGGACAGCAAAATGTGCAGGGTGGTTTTCATATGCGTTAGTTAATAATCCTGTAGCGCTATGCTTTAAACTAAATACTCTTAGATGCGTCAAATCAGACAGATCCAGGAAATAAATGCCACCAACTCTTTAGAACCTCAGAATATGAACAGTATAAGGACAGAAATCCAGATCCTGTCGAGGGCACCTGCAAATGGTTTTTGCAACATTCGAATTACACCCGCTGGAAAAACCATCCCATGTCAAGTCTCCTTTGGGTTTCAGCAGACCCAGGTTATGGCAAATCTGTACTCTCCAAGCTTCTCGTGGACAAAGAACTACAAACGGCCCAGTCACCGACCACATGCTTCTTTTTCTTCAAGGACGACAACGAGAAACAAAAGACAGCTACAAACGCCCTTTGCGCTATACTCCATCAGCTATTTAGCCAAAAGCCGGAACTTCTCAAATATGCTATCGAAATCTACGATCAAAATGGATGCGACCTTATTAAAGATGTGAACGTGTTATGGAGGCTCCTTGCCGCCTCCGCAGACCCGCATGCTGGAGAGATTATCTGTGTCCTAGATGCCCTCGATGAGTGCAGGAAGTCAGAATTCCGAATATTAATTCGAAATCTGTGCCTCTTTTACGATCAATGTTCTCGTTCTTCAGATCACACGTCTTTGAAGTTTCTTGTGACAAGCCGCCCATTAGAATACATCGAGAATGAGTTCAGCGACATTACCCATGAACTGCCTACAATCCGTCTGCCCGGTGAAGAAGATACTGATCAGATCCGGAGTGAGATTGATCTTGTAATCCAATACGAGCTTGGAAAGATCCAACGGAAACACCACCTTGGGCCCGAAACTATACGCATTCTACAGGATAAACTTACAAATGTCGAACACAGAACATACTTATGGCTTAAACTCGTCATCGAATTGCTTGATAGCTCTCAGTCTATCACAAGACAAGGAAGGGATAAAATATTCGGCACCATACCCCCTACCGTTAATGCCGCTTATACAGCTATTCTCAACCGGAGTACAGATAAGAAGCAAGCTTGGAAGCTTCTGAATATTGTGTGTGCTGCAGTAGAGCCACTATCTGTGAACGAATTAAGTATTGCTATGCTGATCCGCGAGAGCGATAGGTCGTATACAGACCTCGAGATCTATTCTACAGAATTTTCTAAACGTTGGATCAGAAACCTCTGTGGCCTTTTTGTTAGCGTCATCGACGGAAGGGTCTACCTACTACACCAAACCGCCAAAGAGTTTCTGTTGGAACCAGACAATTCTCTTCAATCCACTCCTAATATTATTTTTGACGGGAAGTGGACGCATTCAATTTCTATTCCGGGCTCAAACTTTGTTCTTGCTCAAAGTTGTATGTGGTACTTGCATTTGGACGAGTTGGACGGGAGAGTCTGCACTCCAGATCAGGAGGCAGTAAACAATCTCAAATCTCAATTTCCTTTTCTCGCATACTCAGCATATAACTGGGGAAATCATTACCAAGCTACTTTGATTCCGGAAGAAAACAACTTGCACAACATCGCCTTTCAACTTTCTGATGTTTCTGCCGGCCGGTACAAAAGCTGGCTATCTATAGCACTACATGAGAGAAATGCGGATGATCTTTTTTGGGACTATATCAATAAATATACTCCTCGGAACATATATATATCAGGCAAACGTCACCTTCGCTCCGATAACCAGCGCATTAAATAGCCCAAGTACCTATTGCCAAGCCACCCCTTTAGCTAGACTTAGGCTAACCTCTTGCAGTGGCAAGGCTATGGAAAGGCTGAGTAAGAAATGTATAGCATAGCAATGGCTAGACAAGGCTAGGGCGAGGCTAGGCAAATGGCATAGCTAATGGCATGGCAGGGGAAGGGGTGGTTGAGGGGGGGGGTCCGAATCTTGTGATATTCTTTTGGTGATAAATAATATAGATTAAACCCTAAAAACAAAGAGTGACCTTAGGGGTAGTACTAAATTAGGTGAAGGGAGGTACCTTAGAAATATAATAATTTATAGGGACTAAAGTAGTGAAACCTAGCGCTATGGACTCACTTCCAGGAGATCTCTCCTACTAATTATCTACTAATATATAACCCACTACCCCATTAATATACGTAGACTTAGAAAAACCTAATAATTTGGGTAAGTAACGATAAAACCCCTCTCCGCGTTCCATTTTCAGGGCTCCAATTTCTGTATTCAATAAGAAATAACTCTTGAAGTTACTAGAATACAGCAGAAGTTCGGCCTATTTTTTAGCAAGCGACGTTATGGATCATGAAAGCAGAAAAGGATTTCCGAAACCAAGGAGGATTGTAACCTGTCTGCCCTGCCAAGCAAATCAACAGATCGGTATTTGGGTGTGTGACCATGAGCGAATATATACATGCTGCTGTATATGATTTGCCTTTTGCGTCTGCTGGTTGATTTTCCGGGTGCTTTTTCTTTTTTTGCGGTGCTTTGTAAGTTTTAAACACTTGATGGGTATTGTTTTGAGGAGATACAAATTAGCGAGGTGATGTAAGAAGAAGTTGAAAAGATCAAGTAGAATAGCATTGGGATTTTCTGCTCACGTATAGTAATGTGCTATTGTAAGCCCTCATGAATCTTCATTGTCACTACCGGTATCCCCTCCATCCTCTCTCACGATTGCCTGTCCATCACTAGCTTTGTCCGAACCCGACTCCTCACTCGTACTTCCCTCCTCATCCTTACCCTCGTCCTCCCGGTTCCCAGTCCCACTTGCCCTCCTCCTTCTCTTCCTCTTCCCCTTATCCCTTCCCCTCAACGTCCTCTTTTTTATCCCCAAGAATCCATCAACATGCACCGCTCCATCCATCTCCTCATCACTTGGCACTTCAAACTCAGCAATCTGCTCCTTGCTCATCTTGTGTCCCCTTCTCAGATGCGCGCGCATATCCTGCAAGCTGCCAAATCCGCGGACTTGGCGGGGACAGTTTTTGATAAGGCAATAACATACTTCTTTCTTCGGGGCATTGCCTAGGGGTTTGGCTTGTTTGACGAAATGGTGTTGCTCAGATTCTTCGCTGTTGCCGGATTCAGATTCTGAGAGCGAGGATTCAAAATCAGGGATGGCTTCAGGCTGGTATGTGGTCAGGGTATCAGGATTTTCGTCACGGAATGGAGCTTCGATCATGGTTCTCATGGTCATGCTTTCGCCGAATAGATTGGCGCAGCGTTGTGTAGCTCTTGCAATTACATCTGGAGGAAATTTAACAAGAGCAGCTGAGCCTAGGACCTCGCTCCAGTCACGCAGACCAAGATTACGCTGAGATCTTCTGTCGGCCTCTTTGAGTGGTATTCTGTCTTTACGGGACGAAGGGGATCGTGCGGGCGACTTTCTTGCAGCCGGGAGTTTAGGTACTGGCGTTTTTTTGGGCGGCTTCGCGATAATTGAAGGTGCGGCTGTCTCTTCAGATGAGAATATCGGGATTGGCTTCTTTTGTAGCCGCGCAATTCGTACAAGATACTGGTGATCGGTCTCTCCAGCATGACGTGGATATTGCTTTGGTTTTCGACCGCGGCCAGGTTTCTTCGCGCGCAATACCTCGGCGCTCATATTTGCCTCCTGCTCAACTTCCTCCGGTCTTGATCGGTGGGTCAGATTTTCGAACTTCTTAGGTCGTCCCTTGGGCCTCTTAGCTGAACCCTCCTCATCTTCTTCGCCGCTTGAATCCTCCTCGTCATCCGTATTAGGTGCAGACACAGATGAATACCGTCGGCAAGTCTTCCTCGCATGATGCAAAGCCATAAGAACATCATCCAACTTCGAAAGCGTATGCCTGATGGTAGGCCGTAGAATCTCTCTCGACCTCTCATCATCAGCCGACACCACGGGATGTAAAAAAGGCTTTTCGGGCGTTTGTTCCTTGATAATCGGTTCTCCATTTTCACTGCCATGTTCTTCAGGAGGCGCCACAAGACCATCCTCATCCCCGTCCGGATCGTCAAGATCCCTCTCTTTCTCACTGGCCCACTCCCTCGCCTCAAATCTCTCCTTCGCGCTCTTCAACGAAATCCCAAGCAGCACATCCTCCAACACCCCGCTCGCCCTTTCTTTCTCCCTCCTCCGAAACGTATAGGCCTCGTCTGAATCCTCCCCTGTAATCGGTTCCCCCTCTCTGGGTACATCTTCCGGGGGAAATGGCCAAGCTGTCCAGGATTTGGGAGGAACGAAGGGTTCGGCAGCATCTTCGTCTTCCTGTCTCTATTTCCCCACCAATTGATTAGCCAGTGTTCCCAAAAGCGCAAAATAAAATACCACGAGAGAGGATCATAAACATACGACGCCTGAAACGGCACGCTTCTTCAATGCGTGAGCATTATAAAGATGAATGCCCAGATCTCTATCCCGCAACGCGTCTAGAGATGCAGCGAGATCGCGTTCTGGCGCTGTTATGCTCTGCCATGTTGAGGGTGCGCCAGTCCAGCGGTTTATTCGTGATAGTTCGGGTTCTTCGGGGTCTGAGGAATTGCTGTGATCGGACATTTTGGTTGTGGCATCTTTTGTTGTTGTGGAGTTTATGGGGAGACGCGGGGTGGAATAATTTTGGGGGTGTTTATTCTTTCTGCCGCGGGGTACCGCTGAGCGGTTTACATAAGCTGCTCGGTTATGAAGAAAGGGGCTCGATCACGTGTGTCTATCTAAGCACATGGGGGAAACGGGGAAAAAGAGGATGGGAAGTTCCTTTAAGAAACAACACTTCTATTTTAAAGCTTTGTATATCTATGGGTTGGTGATTTCATTGTTGCGGGGGTTTCTCCACTTGACAGGTCGTGGGGCTAAGCGATGACAGCAAGTCCTCACCCTTACTATTTAGGTTCCCGCTCTAGCCATCAAGGGCAACCCTCAAGGTCAATAGAACAAAATAAAGGCTCAACTGTCGCCATTATCTGTCCCAACAGTCTGGGTATATCTGATATCATCATTAAAGCATGTGGGCAATACACAATAAAGCCTCCTTCCTCCCCAGCTCCATGGCTTCATCCTACAACCACTTCACTATCTGCCCAAGATGGAGCAATTCAGAGGAATGAGAATTGAAGACCTCCCCGTCTACAACAGCAACTCTAACTACTACATTGACAACCCAACAAACTCTCCCACTGAAGGAGTCCTCAGCGAGAACTTCCCAGTTACTCTGTACGGGGGTCGACTTGGTTTGCGTAGCCGCAATGGATTGAACGACGGCTACTACAGCACAAGTTACCGCAATGCCGGCGCATGCTCCGAGTCGAACCAATCTCCACCAGATATGGCAGACGCTGGAGCTGCCCAAAGCCAACTTCCCATATTCAGATCTGCGCCTGCTCTCCGTACAGAGCGCGAGCAAAGATTTGAAAGCATTCATATAAGCCAGAACAACCCCAGCCGCAATGGAAGCACCATGGAGGTCCCCAACTCGCCACGTTCAGGTCCCTCAAACGAGCTCAGGCAAGTCAGTGGAATGCTCTTTATGCCTGACTCTGAAGTCCCACTTGCTCTCACTTTACCCGTGGGATTCAGACGTGCAAGCGAAGAAGATCCTCTTCTCCCCGTTGGGCTGAAGGATAACATCAAGATTCCCACAACTCCTGGAGAGGAGTATGAGGATCACAATGAATCTCCCTTTGCTTTGGAAGAGAAATGGGTAACGCAATCTCTCGCCACTCCCACCACATCAAGAGAAGAGTTCAGAGAACTCAAAGAGTTTCCCTTTGCATTCAACATCAACACAAAGTGTTGCTCCTCCAACTGCAACATCGCAGAGCAGGCAGAGTCCGAAGAGAACCTGACATCCCCCCGCTCCAGCGTTGGCTCAAGCACTATGGCGGCTTCCATCTTCGGGAGTGTCCAATCACGCAAAGGGTCGATCGAAACCCGCAGTTCCCGCGCCACAACCTTAGGATCTATCGACGGCACGCTCACCAAATACATCTCCAACCCACGTGCAAGTGACCAGCCCACTCGACGGCGTCTAGCTTCTCTGCCATCACAAAGCTATCTCGAACAGTCCAACCCGGCCACCACCGCATCAGCGAAGGTTCAAGTTGACGCTCATCCCAATAAAGTGCATTTCTCAGAACCTCCACATCTACACCCTTCTCCACAACAGGAATCCCAGTCGAAGCTACAGCCACAGCCAATCCAACGCCCCAGCCCCCTCCGCCGCTTCAGCTTCCGCCTCACCCGCTGCGTCACGCGGCGCGAAGACCGCAAGTTCGCTAAGAACCAAGCCAAGCAACGACGAGCCTGTAACCGAGAGCTGAACAAACTGGCCGTTGACACGCACCGTGCGAAGCAGAGGCAGCTGAAAGAGCAGGAGGACAGAATGGTTAAAGATGGCAAGAAGGAGTTGAAGGACATGGAGAAGGAGAGGAGGGATAATGGAAGGGACTTGGGGGACGTGGTCGATGGATTTTTCGGGTTGAAACTGGTTCGTTGAAGTTTGCTTTACTTTGATATGATGTGTACTGGACTCTGGTATGCTAATTTTCCTAGTAGAGAGTACATTCTAAACTTACGGCGCTGTTTCGAAGGGATTCTGATCCGTTTGTTGATTGTCCTAAGCAGCGGTTCCGAGGGGCGAAAATTGCTGGTTTCGAGGGTATGGGGGTATAGTGGGTATGTGAGCTGAGCTGAAAGTGGCCGCGCAGCGTTGTATAGTTCATTTAGTTAGCTAGTGAAGTATAAGATAATGATATTTATGTCGAATGAAATATCGAGAAGCTCTGTTCCTATGCAAGTCGATTGTCGTGTCCTTTCTGGCGCGTAATGAAAATGATTCCAGGGTAAAAGTTCAAAGACTGGGCATACCATCATCGTATGGTAATACTGCGCTATGACATATATAAAATAGTCTGATTTCTATGAGCATGATGGTGGGGAGTAGAGACTGATAAGGTTGGTATAGTCTGGCAAGTCTAGCGTCCCCCCCGCCCCGCCCTGCCCTCCCTTGCTGATCAACGACATCGCTATCGGATTCTCGTTATTTACTCAAGGACGCGATAAGCTCTGGAAACAGAGGCAATGGCACCGTTCATGGTAGATAGAAGAGCTGTATCGCGAGCTAGCACATCTGATGATGTTGAAGATGGAGATAATCATGCCACATTATCAGAATCATGGATGGGATGGCTTTTTCCTGTTGCCAATCCGAGTGAGTAAATGTGCTTTCTATTCGGGATAGAATATACCAAACGAGAGTTCGCAAACACCTACCTTTGCATTCACATTACACCACAGTAAGCGTGAGCTTGAATGTATAAATGAACTTGATTGTAGTACCTAGTTCTATCATATTTGCCGTATTTCCTTCCCCTTCATCTCTGGCCTCTCAATCTCAAGCTCATCCCTTAGGACCGCAAACAAGATATCTGCAACTAGCAAACTGAGTCCTAGACTCCAAACCAGGGTAATCGCGTAAAAGAAATTCGCATTCCCACTCCCAGCATATATCCACAAATAATAAAACGCAGGTCCGAGTAACGTTGCGTACAAGATCGTGCTCGACGCCAAGAAACTATACCGCATAAGCGGGAAAACATGTCTGTAGAGTGGGAGCAAGGCAAGGAAGAGCGACGTGTCGGAAATAGAGGGGTAGGGTTTGAAGATGGCGAAGATGCCAAGCAGGACTGTTAAGACGATGAGTGGTTGCCGCCGTACTCGAATGGTGAGGCCGAAGACGTAGGACGAGAGATGGATCCAGAAGACGCCTAGGAAGAACGAGCGGAAGGAATCGAACATCTCAATGAAGAAATACCACCACAATCCCACATTCGGCGTGAGATCCGGTAGCAACAACTGGACCCCATATGTACTTTCCAGGAACTCCCACGAGCCGGTAATCAGGGACGACATGTATAATAAAAACGGTATAAATCCACTGACGGCTAAAAGGTTCAGGAGAACGGAGGTGTAGATAGATGTGGATTGGGAGCTTTTGGGCCGCCGGTCGTAGCAGAGGAGGACGAGCGGTGGGAAGAGAAGGAGAGGGTACATGGAGAGGTAAGAGGCGATGGAGAGGGCGAACATGGAGGCGTAGGAGGACCCAATTACGGCTTTGGAGATGGCAAGGATTATGGCGCAGGTGGTGAAGACGCTGGTTGGGCGGCCGATGCAGGTTGCTATTGTGAAAGGATTGAACAGGAAACTATATGGTTTCAGTGAGTTGAGTGAGTGAAATGGAATCTGGGTGTGGCCTACGCTGCTGCGATTGCATAGCTGCTCCATTTCTTGTCTTTTCGGGGCGAAGTGTATAGCTTTGAGGATCCGGCCTCTCCCGATTCAGCAATCTTCATCAAGGCATTTGCGCTCAAGAGATCGACTAGTATGTATAGGAGGTATGTGAAGGCGGGGTATGCTGCTGAGCTCGGCAGGAGAGAGAATAGGGGGAGGAGTATGGGCGCTTGGTGGTAAACCCCGCCATCGTAAGGGGAGACATTGTGGTTATAGAGAAAAAGACCTTCTTGTACTATTGCAAGTAAGCATGGAACACAAGATAGTGTATAAGGTACATCACAAACTTACATCTCTTGAAGCTGGTTACCGGCGTGGATACCTCGACGCGTGCAGTCAATAGATCCGGGAGTCCTGGAAATGCCGTGAAAAGGAGAATCCGAACAGCGGCTGCTGCACCAAAGATGGTGGCTTTCCTCCTGTCAATACTCATTATGATAATGGGTATTTGAGCAAAAGAATGTAGCTCAATTCCTCCCAAAATACCAAACCAAACCAAACCAATGTCCCACACACTTCGCGGTTGACTCGCGATTCTGTCCTTTTCATTAGTCAGCATCTGCACTGGACTGGTCTGGTGCTGGTGGCATTGGCATTACTGTAGCTGCAAGCGCGGGCGGTGAGAATATTGACCAATCAGCGGGATTTCGCACCGCGCCCCAAGCTTACCAGAACTTTTTTCTCAAAAAAGATTCAGCAACCCCACGTTTTCCACAAACCTCTTCAAAAGACAACCTCATACCCAAACCCGCAACAATGGGTCGCATAAAGAAGAAAGGAACCGCCGGCCAAGCCAAGAACTTCATCACCAGAACTCAAGCCGTTCGAAAATTGCAAATCAGTCTCCCCGATTTCCGCAAACTCTGCATCTGGAAAGGAATCTACCCGCGAGAACCTCGCAGCAAGAAAAAAGCCTCGAAATCGTCCAGCGCCTCAACTACCTTTTACTACACCAAGGATATTCAATACCTGTTGCATGAACCTCTACTGCAGAAGTTTAGAGAACAGAAAACGCTTGAGAAGAAGATCTCCAAAGCTCTTGGACGAGGAGATGCGCACGATGCCTCGAGATTGGAACGCAATGCATCAAGACCAGAGAAGACGGGCCGCACGAAGTATACACTGGATCATGTAATTCGAGAGCGATATCCTACATTCACCGACGCTTTGCGAGATTTAGACGATTGTTTATCGATGCTGTTCCTGTTCGCAAATCTGCCTTCCACCGATACCGTACCCGCAAAGATGATTGCGCGGTGCGAGCGGTTGTGCTTGGAATTTGAGCACTACTTGATTATGTCGAATAGTTTGAGGAAGAGTTTCTTGTCGATTAAGGGGATTTATTATCAAGCTACAATTCAGGGACAGGATATTCTGTGGTTGGTACCGTACAGGTTCAATCAGAGGGTGACTGGGGATGTGGATTTCAGGATTATGGGCACGTTTGTGGAGTTTTATCAGACACTTTTGGGGTTTGTGAATTTCAGACTCTACACATCTGTTGGATTGGTATACCCACCCAAATTCGACAAGAACAGAGATGATCAGGGAGCAGAACTTGGTGCGTTTTCGTTGGAGGGAAATGGTGTTGGTGCGATTGAGCAGCCGAAGCAAATTACCAATGGCGAGAACTCAAAGCCAGATCCAAAGCTCCAGGCTGAAATTGACAAGCTCATGTCGCAACTGAACCAGCCGGAGAAGGAAGCCGAACATGAACCACAAACAAGTCAAACTTTGGTGGAGGGTGACGAAGAAGAGCAACCTACGGATACCATTGATAAGTTCGAGCCTGCTGCCCCTGGTGGAGACATCCTACTTCAACCCTCATATTCTGCTACCGACCCTTCAACTCTATTTTCCAACTTCACATTCTTCCTCTCCCGAGAAACCCCCCGACAACCTCTCGAATTCATCCTCAAGGCATTCGGCTGCAAGCGGATAGGCTGGGATGCAGTTCTTGGCGATGGAGCATACACACACAACGAGCTTGACCCCTCAATAACCCACCAAGTCGTCGATCGCCCTCCGATCCAAGTCGACCCTGAGGCTGCAGAACAGATCGAAGACAACCAGACCGCACAGAAGCTAACTCCTGGATCCCGAGTTCCAGGACGAATCTATATCCAACCCCAATGGATCTGGGACAGCGTCAATGATGAGGAGCTCAAGAGACCTGATCTTTACGGCCCCGGCGCACAATTGCCTCCGCATCTCAGTCCCTTCGTGAAGAAAGTCCGCGGCCAATACGATCCCAGCGCTCCTCTCAACGAACAAGAGCGTGAGGATGAGGAGCTGGAGGCTGACAGCGATATGGAAGAGGATATCTCCGGTGACGACGACATGGCTGTACAGCAACCCAAACTCCTCACGGCGATTGAAGTTGATGCCACCGCCGAAGGAATGGATATCGCCGGCTCCGAGGACGATGAATCCGAAGACGCTGATGTTGTCGATAATGAGGACGATGATTTTGGCGGTTTCTCAGACGGTTTCTCAGACGCGGAAGACGAGGATGAGGACGAGACTGCCGATTCAGCTCTGCAACGCCAGCGCGAGCTTGAAGCTGAACTAACGGGTGTGGCTTTGGAGGAGAAAGTTGCAAATCCAAAGGCTGATGCTAAGAAGAAAGCTGCAAAGAGGGCGAAGGAAGAGGATGAGGAGCTGGAGAGAGCCAAGATGATGATGAGTCGTAAGAAGCGCAAGATTCTAGAGAAGATGGTGTATAGCAATAAGAAGAAGGATGGTGAGGCTGAGGTGCTGCGGGCGAAGAGGAGAAAGATTGAAAAGTCCGGAAAAGGTGCTCCGAGGGCGTGAACGTAGAGGGATTTACAAAAAGTATGGCGTGGGCGTTTTGGTGGAAATTGTTAGATGGAGTTATGTGCTTAACAGCCATGTGATTATAGATTTATACAGCGTCAATAAAGGTTGTTAATCGATGATTCATTATGCCATTCGGGCCTACTTGTCGCCGCCTCTATAACAATTGACAATCGGTGACAAGAGCAAGGTAAGCTATTATAGTCATAGGGTAGAAGTTTTGGAAGTAAGCATTTTCTCTCGTTGTTGTTGTTCAACCCCTTCCACCATCTTATTATTGTACTCCGTATTTACGCGACACTTCCCCGGATTTTAGTTCGGCCGCGTCATACAGTACCACGACAAATCTTAGAGACAACAAACCACATGCATGTGAATGACACAACCGCGCAATTAGTCCTGCCTTACTGTGACAGGTTCCGAGACCGTGCAATGCGACTCTTCCTCCAACAATGACTTAACACCACCTTCAGCTAGAGGTCTGCGGCTGCGAGACCTCGCGATGACAATGACAGACCGCCGCACCACTTCCAGCTCAGGAAAGAGATACAGCCTCGACAGCACGGAGACGGGCGAATCTAGCAGTGCTGCTAGTCAGAGGAAAGGTCTTGCTATAAACGGAGCAGATGATGGAGGTGGGCAAGCAAGCAAGTATGGGGACTTGGATGTGCCGAAGGACAATCACAGGAGTCACAGAACGAGGCATAGCGGAGGTTTCCTGCTTGGGGATACATCGAAACGGGATTCCTCAAAACGGGCCTCTACGATAGAACCACGACGGGATAGAGATCACAAGGGTAAAGCAGCTCAAAAGCACAAGGAGAACGGGCGCTCGAATGTTGGGAGTAGCCCACTGGCTACCAATGTCAAGACCGCCAGGGGCGAGCAGGACTTTGGCGGGGATTCTACAGCCGACAAACCATTTGAACAGCCGGCGAAGGATATGAAAAACACCACCCAAGCTCCAGCTCTCGATGTCGATTCAGCGCAAATAGTAAACCTCGCCTTAAACCTCAGCGAAAGCCGCCGAAACGCCGCACGACGCAACATCTCGACCCCCCTCCCAGCCTTCAGCGAAGGTTTCGCCGGCGGCAGCTTACGACAACATCTCCAGCAACAGCGTCGCGTCTCGCGGAACGTGTCACCGAAGCCAGATCGCGGGGAACGGGCAATGACTGCTTCGCCGCGGGTAGCGATACAAAGCCCGCTGCAGGCTTCTTTTGATTCTGCGCAGGAAGGAGGATATCAGTATCATTTTTCGGCGAGTACGTTGGCTAGGGCTGAAAAGGCGAAGGTTGCTATTGAGCTGATGGCACAGTATCGGCAGCTGTTGCAGTACGTGCCGCCATTGAAACCGCAAGGGGGAGGGACGAGCGATGCAGGTACGGCGCCTGGATCACCGACTTCATCTGGTCCTGCTTCGCGGACTGTTTCTGAGAGTACGAATTTTCCGGCACTCAGGTCTTTGGGGAGGGAATATAATCCTTTGCAGTATATTAGAAATCGAAAAGTCAGGTCGAGAAATGCGAAGGCTATTGATGGGGAGGCTCAGGGATTTGGGGATCTAGCAAAGGTTTCTAGTTGGGTGGATCAGGTTCGTAGGGAGTCTTCTTCTGAGGAGTATCAAGCTGCGGACTGTCTGTTCATGCCTTCGTTCTCGAAAGCAGCCGATACTGGAGCCTCACCGCATACCTCACCACAAAGCAGTGCTGGCAAGGGCCAAGCTACAGCACCAAAAGTCAAACGTCCAAGGATCGATTGGGTCACGAATCCAGCGGATATGATTGCAGATGTCTTCTGGTTGGAACAGGACGATAATAAGAAGATTATTGAGGATCGTCATGGATTGAGGATCTTCCCCAAGAGTGCAGAGCTTAGAAGGCCTTGGTCTCGACGCAGTGAAGAGCCGGAGCTTCAGCCTTCTCCGGGGCATACTCTGAGAAAAGAGGCTTCTGCCCTGGATCTTCGGATTGACACCCAACTGCCGAAGTTCAGATCTATCAAAGAGGATCCTGAGAAGTACCCGGATAGTACTACTTCGAGAGCTAAGCAAAAGTTACGGGATGTTCGTGATGCTACGCGCGATGTTACACGCATACATCATGGACACAATGGTTCAATTCATGACCGACGTCAATTCATTCATTCTCTCAGCAGATCTGATTCGGAGTCTTCAGACAGCGACGGACCTCGCCGGCTGAGAAGAAAGCGAAGCGGAACAGAGGAAAGTGGGGACCGTCGCACAGATATTCTAGCAAAGCAAATGGAAGAAATGCTTGCCAAGGAAGCAGGAGAAGACGAGTGGAGTCGACCTGAACTGATTGACTCACGACAAACTGGTGACTCTCGTGGTTCACAGAAATCATCCGTTCACAAGAACAGTGCAGAGAAACAGATGTCCTGGTCGCCTTCACACAGCAGATCTGGGTCTGTTGTGAACAACCCAGGTAAGTCAAATAGAGACTCGCTGAGGAATGCAAATTCGTCGGGCCGAGCAAGTCTTGAGGTGCCCGGTCACCGTTCCAGGCCCTCGATGGAGGATCTTGACTCAACTGCGCCGAATTCTCCAGAGTCGAGGGCTACTAAGCTAGCAAGCTCGTTCATCCCTAGTATTGGTATGGACTTGTCGTCTTCCTGGGGTCGGAACACCTCTCCAACGAGGACACCATTGTCTAAAGTCAAGTCAAAAATCAAACCAGCGTTTCGTGACCATAGTCGGAACCGAAGCCATAGTCGCGTGAGGATCGAGCAAACGCCTGACTCTGAGGTTCCGACGCATGCCAAGGAACATACTCCTGATAGTCCCAGTGGTGCAGATAAACGCAGGCAATCAACAAGCCCAGTAAAGAAGACCACATCAAGGAGGACGGACGAGAGTAATAAAGCGGCCAAGAAAGGAAGTCTCCGAAGAGGCAAGACTGAAGAATCTGGAATTCGAGGACTGTTCAAAAACACTCGCAATCCTGTTACGAGAGTCAGTGATATGTTGTGGAAGACCAAAGAAAGCTCGCCCGGGTATGGAGGATCATCTGGGTTCTCGACTGATGATTCCGATGTCGAGGATTTGAAGCCAGCAAAGACCAAAGCGGAGAAACCTTCCCAGAGCGACTCGGCTGCAATAGAAGAGGACAGTGATTCACTACTCGCGGGCCAAGAAAAGCCATCATATCTAAATGATATGCCGACTTTCACATCACCTTTTGAGCGTCGTGGACGACCGACTCGAACTCGGTCTGACAACGCCGAGCACAAAGCCAGAGAAGAGCGCAGGAAAGCCTCTCGCGCCCAGCTCCTCGAGCCTCCGCCCCGAATAGACGTCCAAAACGCTTCACCCACCTCATCCCCAGACACGGGCCATGGCAACCGCTTCACCCGCGATTCGTCCGTCTCCGACGTTGGGTCCCGTCGCGAAAGCTTCGCACCCGGCGTCGAAAGCGCTGACGCCCGTCTCAACGCTATCCTTGGCCTCCCTGGCAAGCGCCGCAACGCTCTACCAATCACCGGTTTATCGAACCTAGAAACAACACACGATAGAGGCAGGGAGCGTCAATGGAGTATATCTGACCAGAGCGTCTCTCTTCATCGTGGTCCGATGACGAAACACGAGATTGCTCGTATCAGAGCACTGCTCCTCAGCCCCGGTATTAAAGCAAAGGAAATAAACCGGCGCGCACACGATCTCAAAGATTTGCGGACGACTGACGAAGCGGTGTATAAAGATATCGCGGCACTAGCCACTGAGGACATTGCGCCGGTGCCCAAGAGCCAGCAACATATACTCGCTGCGCGCATATTAAGCGACGATATCCAGCTCTCCTCCCGGCTGTGCCAATCCTCCGCTGATGCTTTCATCAACACGTCCGTCTCGTCCCTCGTATCAAACATCGATTCCCTGCAATCCAAACTCTCAGACACGCTCACGCCCATGACGCGCAAAGCTGGAGATGAAGCGGACGAAGTTAGTAAAGACCTTGTGACTAGCCAGACGCTGCAGATCACGCGCGTCACGGACAAGATTGACAAGATGATGCGAAGGAGACGGCGCAGGTTTAGGTGGGCGAGACGCGGGGGCTGGGTGATGGTTGAGTGGGCGCTGGTGGGCGTTATGTGGTATGTGTGGTTTATGGTTGTGCTTGCACGGGTGGTAATGGGTGTTGGAAGGGGAGTGGTGGGGAGTTTCAGGTGGTTGTTTTGGTTGTGATTGACAGGGAAAATGGGGAGGCTTGTTTGGATTTGTTGTTTTGATGACGATACCCACTATATTTACTATTAATGATATTTTTCTTGAGTTTGAAATGCAGAGTTTAACTGGCTGGGCCCGTGTGGTTTATCTTTAGTTGGTTAATTGCTTGCTTGCTTGCTTGCTTGATTTTAATCAGCTGAGCTTCTTTGAATACGAGAAAGAAGCATTACAGGAGTTTCATTTTACGCGTGCAAACTTATTCCTCACCACGCCCCCTCCCCCTCTTTTTCATCATTTGCCTGTCTACTATCACCTACTTATAGTACCGTCCATACCCTCCCATCCCACCTCTCCGCAATTAAACAGTCAGTTCCCGATTTCAAACAAGCATCATTCCCGCTGCACTTTTCACCTCACTCGTGCTATCTATTGGTAATAGCAACCCTGTCCCTTTATAAGCGGCATATGTACTGTAAGTAAAGTACATGGGCATCCTTCAATCTCGTGATCTTGATTCTTTGAATAGACTTCGTTTGTTCTTTTGCGCGGACGCGACAGGTAGTGGGTTTCTTTTGGTATGTATGTAGGGACGAGTATCGATTGGAATATTGTTGTTTAGGGAGGCAAGAACAGGCATCATGTAAAAGTGGGGTGGAATAGGGGGTTTCTTTTTACTTTTGAGGGGGGATGTGGAAGTGTGACTGTGATACTTGCTGGTGTTGGGGAGATTGGGGGGATTTTTGTTTTGTGATGGATATTGGGGAGATGTGTGGGGGAAGGAGGGGGAAGAAGGGAGTGTGGTATGTGTTGGTTGTTTGGTGAACCGGGTGGAACAATAAATAATGCTTGACCTGAAATGACTTGAATTGGTTGGGAAGCAGAGGCCAGGATGTACTCACCAGTAATTCAGCCAACCTAAAGCAAGCTCCAGATCTTCCCTGACAGCGCGAATTGCCATTGCCATTTTATTTCATTACGTTAAGGAACTTTTAGATCACAACGTGGGAAGAGGTATTCAAGTATCATTACCGAATGGTAATAATGGTAATGCTAGGGTTCACGCGTATGGGGATGCTAGGCGGTGGTATACGGGGTTGCGCTGCTTTGTTTTGTGAATCTGAGGATAGGATGGTTGCTGCATGATATTGGTGGGAGCTCCTACTGGGCGGAAGGTTGGACCGATGCAGGTATTGATGTCTTTGAAGTTAGGCATCACGCTGTATACAAAACCGTATGAGACTTATATTTTTGCAAACTGCCATGGGAGTTAGGACATGTATCCTTAGAACTTTCAGGCCCATTCCAAGTTGCGAGATTGCTTACTCCGTAATAAATACCATCCTGCTTCCAACCCTTTCCCAGACAACCAATTTTAAATATTCCACTCCGCGTGGCACATTATAAATGGTGCCGCCTTTTCTTAGCTGACGACTCTCGTCGTCAACCGTCATTCCACATTCACGTGACAAATCCCCCCTTTCCAGTCGTCGCTTCCGAATTGGTTCGCCAACCAACATATCAGCATCTGTCGTCTGCGCTCTCGCAACTTTCTTTCTGATCAAACATCGAATATTGCTTCCACCACCACTATCGTTTATAATATCCCCACTACTTCGACAACATGCATGAGCAAGCTGAATGTCGCTTTCTCAGCCCTGGCTCGCCTCCTCCACCAGATCGCTGCAGTCTTGAATATCTCACTGACTCTGACACATCCATCCCTGAAGATCTGCTTGTCCGCCTTGCTTCTCCTCCTCCACAGGATCCTGACTGCCTCGAATATCCCACGGATTCCGACACATCATCAGACGGTACTCCCGGCCGTGCCAAAATATCGGGATTGCCTCAGTTGGCTACGAAGTACAGACGTGTCACATTCGACGAGGGACGCTTCATCACCCAGTCAATATTACACCTTCGTATCAGCGTGGAGCACGAGAAGGGCAACTTGCAGTTTATAGCTGCGTTGGACCAGGCGGTACCTGGGGTCTTGGAACTGTTTATAATCTGCTACTGCTAGGGGTAAGAACAATGTTCCAAAGACTGTGAGACATTTATCTTGGATGGATGCTAATGTTGATGACAGGAAGATGCAGACTGAGACAATCACCCACATCAGCGTTACCTTCGCCTCGGGCGCCTCCTTCGTTCTCAACTTATCGAAACTCGGCCACGAAAGGGTGTTTGACACAAAGATGGACATTCCTGAATCGAGAACCCTGCGTATGATTCTGGAAGACCCCAAAACGAAAGTTTGCTTTGCGGATAACTACACAGTCGAGGCCCTCCAAAATCTCGGTATCAGAGTCTCAGGCGCTATACAGTTCGAGGACGCCAAGGAATACATGCTCACCAGCTTGAGGTGTCACAATTGGATCCCTTCTCCTACCTTTTTCAGTACACAGGATCAGCTCCGAGACAAGCTCTCTCTCCTTGTCGGTGATGTCGTCTACCTTCCGACCCATTATTTCTACCTCTTGAAGAAATTCAATCGGCTCGTCTTGCCGAATGTACTGAATGGTAAACACCCGGGCTTTAATGCCTGGCTGCTTCAGAGAAGTGAAGGAGGAGACTTTCTGTCAGAAGGGATCAGCAATATGAGGATAACGACCGGGTAGTGCGGGACAGTTCATTGGACGTGGTTATGATTGGGTGCATACTCAACTATCAGCGTATTTTCATAGCGTGTTAGAAATTCATATATTGGAAAACAGACTGAGCATTCACGTGATGCCGTATTAGTTAGGATATAAGACCAGTCCCCAGCAGAAGACCATATGGTTGACTTTTAATGTCCCACGCCAGCTGGCACATTATAAATAAGACCATGTTATAGCTAAGGTCTACCCCCTCGGGAAAGTTAGCAGACCAGGTCTTATATTCTAATTAATACGGTAGTGCACACTAATGATTTGTGGTATAAAAGCCCGACTCCCTCAAAACCCATCCGTCTTCCATAATTTTGTCACCAGAATCATATTATATTCACTGCATAGTATTCAATCACTCGTTTTGGTTTTGAGTTTTTAGTATTTGATGAGCGCACTGAATGAAAGATTGGTACAGCTGCTACATGTATGTATTCCTTCCCAATTCCTCTCTAGACTTCGATAAAACCTGGTAACCCTCTTGGGTGAAGGAAGGCAGGAAAGAATGTCTAGATCTCTTGGCCTGTTGTGCCGTGGTGCCGTGTTTTTGAATTGATGGATGGATGAGGTCATCATCCTAGAGATTTTGAAGAAGATAATCTATTCTCTTCCAGGTCCGGAGGAATTCTTTCGTTGGTTTTCCCGTAAATGAATATGACGGATCTGGTTCTCCAGACTTCAACTTGGAGGTTTGCTTCCAAGGAGCGGCTGTCTTGCCGACTGACTGCATTAGCAAGCGGTAACTCTCTTCCGAGAGGCGGTCGCCGAAGGGTCTATTGACATTGAAAGGTCGAAGTTTCGAAAATGGAATGATGTACACATGACTATTAAGTACGAAGGATTTCTTGTTCCTCCTGGTCATTGCCCCCTCTTCTTCGAGGAACAAAGTAGTACCATTGGTAGACTTTGTTGCCTTGGTCTCTGAAAATTCCGAGATTTCCAAGCTTGACGTGTGTGCTGGGTTTGGTTGAGGATTGGATGAGATGATGCTGTCCAACGTGTTAGTAAATCTTTTATGAGTTGGGAATGATAGGAATGGTTTACTAACCAGCACATAGCCATTGCCTCTTCTTTTGGCTTTTTCCACATCTGCAGAATCACCGCTGGGTGATTGAAGATATTTTCGTTCTCTATGTCTACACCATGGGGTTTGATGCAGCGAACGTTTTTTGTCGATTCTTCGTCCTTTGGCTGGAGAAAGACAATACTTCCTATCGCAGCATTTTTTTCTGATAATGGCGTTTGAACGATAACTCGCTCCGGTGATGGTGATAATGATGATCGTCTTCGAGTGTCTGGCCGCTGGGGTGCCTGAGTTGGTTGCTGTTGTTGCAGTCCGTACTTCTGTTGTTGGCGTAGTTGTTGTTGGTAGGCGCTTATATATTGATTCTGGTATTCAAGTTGTTCCTGGTAGGAAACTTGACCTCCGTAAGAAGCTGGCACTGCGTAAGAACCGGTTCCTGGGCAAAACGCTTGTTGATATCCAGGTGGGAGGGAGGTATATGAGTTGGCGGCTACTGGGTAAGGAGGAGATGAATGATATATCATCTTGTTGGGTGGCGATAAGATGAAGTGATGAAGTAGTGTCGTTTGAAGTAAGTATCAAGTAACGGAATATAATAAATGTCGAGAAGAGCGAAAGAGTGTCGAGAAGAGCGAAAGAGTGTCGAGAAGAACGAAAGAGTGTCGAGAAGAACGAAAGAGTGTCGAGAAGAGCGAAAGAATATCGAGAAGAGCGAAAGAATGTGAAGTAATGGCGATGAAGAGGAGTAAAAGAATTTGTGAAATATGTAGAAGGGAGAAAGAATATCTTCACAAGCGAGACTTGAGGAATATTTTATATTTGCCAAAGGCTTTAGTTAGTAGGTAAGTGACCCACTTCCCATATACTTGTTCGTTGAACCATGAGTACAGTGCTAACGCTAAATCTACTGGAACGGAAAATTTTGCTATTAGGGTGCCGGTCAACAGTCCCCTAAATTCGAATATCGTCAGAAAGTGTTGCAAAGAGGGCTTAGCGCGCCGGTCTCCACTCTCCTAGGTTCGAATATCATCAACTATAGGTCATGGTGTATACGCTAATAATATATCCTCAATGTCGTCACACTAATATGGTTTCATAGGCTAAAAATAATCAGATTCCGAAGCCTCATAAGGCTACCCATGGCACGGCCCCATCCCAAACGTCGCTTGGAGAATATTACTATAGGAAAACCTTACTTTCGGGCTAACTCCCCAATGCACGTACCAGTTCGCCCCTTCTTCGACATTACAGCAGTTGGCAAATCCTGGCTAGGGATCACAAGATACATTACGGTCGAAGTCTTTTCAGGGCTAGTTATGAATATGATGCTATAATGGCAGGCCTAGGAGCTCCTCGATTATTTGCTCATGATTATCACTCTGGTATCACAGTTGCTTACTTGTGGTAAAGGACACGGTACATGCAAAGAGAGAAATCTGGGGAAGCAGAAAGTATTGAAAGTACCAATCATATATTAGGAGGGCATTTACTGAAGACGCTAGGTCGAAGTCTCACACGCATGCAAGGCGAATGAGCTGGGTTCGTCACCGCTGCACAGGGAATGGGGCCAAACTAGGTGAACATGGAGATGCCTCAATCAGAGAACCAGCATACTTGTCACGGTAGCGTTGAGTCGCTGAATTTAATATCACCCAGTGGGTTACTCGGTTCCAGGGCGTACACCTTCCCCGTCCGTGCCCCCCAAAATAATAATACCCAGTGCTCCCCAGCAGATTTTGAGCCCTGAGACTAGTACACCAAATCCTTTTCATCATTTTCCATATGCAAAAAACTGACAGTATTGCTCCATCGTCACCTCTCCATACTTCCATATTTTGAAATTCCCCACGTGACATAACTCGCTCCCCTTTCCACAAGCGAGGAAGGAGCGGAGAGGAGCGGAGCCAAGCAGAAATCAGCGCACGAACACTCTTTTACGTCATAATACGACGAGACGATGACTTGGGGAATTGTCTTTTCAGTCATGGCTTCCCATATCGCATCAGTAAACATTTACTGAACTCATTAAAGGAAACCAGGCATTGCCGGGAAGCTTGCCGTCAAGTGCTAGCCACTGCTGGAGATAGAAAACCAAGTAACATTGGCGTTGAGTTTCATCAAGAGGGATGAGGTATATATTTAGAAATAGCATCTTTTACACAAACGCTCATATGCACGATACTCATTGGAGAAGGTTGAGGAATTGGATGTGAGATCAAGGAGTCAGGATGTGACTATGTTGGGAGGTTGATTGTTCATAGTTCGGCTTTATTTTTAAAGTTGGCAACGCCGTCCTATTTAATACCCAGCCCCTTATGACAATTCAAAACTGTTCCATTACAATGGGAACGTACCTTGGGTTTTATAATGCTGACAAGTTCGTCTTCTTCATTCGCGATTGGACTCCCCATGTTCCGGGTAGCACTGGACTGTCTTGGGGGGCGTTGGGTTGAGGGTTATTCCACTTTGGCGAGGAAAAGAATAGTCCTCTTACCTGGTGATAGCACAAGCGGTATTGATGGAAGTTGAGTGCGAGGTCAGGAAGATTCTGGGTGTGTAGAGCCGATTCGTTATCGCATTGTCAATGGCTGAGAAAGACCTTCTTCTTCCCCCGCAGAAGCACCATGATGCTGCTTTGTTCTTGAAACCAACCGCAGTATTATTCCCCTCAATACAAATAGGAGCCTGTGTTCATTACAGAGGCGCTACACGTCTTCGAGGAAATATTCAAGGCGGAGGATGAGCCCGTAGGGGCCCGTAGGGGGGGTTTGTGCGAGAACCTGTGACTCAACAGTCTGTGGAAGACGGCTCTTCATTGGATGACAGGGTTGAAGAGCCTGTAGCATGCGCAGACGATTGAGTAGGGGACCAGGTAACCCCCGCTTCAGTAGTATCAGCCATCAATTCCGAGAGTATAGATTGCTGCGTGTCGTCCCAGGACGTCGGCTGGTTAAAATCATCGCCAATTGGTGTTGCTGTAACCGCCTGGGTGTTTATCGTAGTGCTTGGTAATGACAGGCTAGGAGAATCGTTCCGGCGGCGAATCGGGGTCAAGGTGTTGAGGGTGGAATGGACTGGGATAAAGTGATTAGAACTGGAGCTGGTCGAACTCCTTTTAGGCGCCGATGCCGAGACGGTGGGCAAGAGTATGGTAGAATGGTCATAGACAACGGCAGAGCTCTCCAAGAAAACCACATCCGTGCTAATGGGGTATGCTCTGTCTTGGGAGACGGGCCTTGACAGCGACGGCGCAGAGACCGCGAACTCTGCCGCATTGGAAGCCTTTGGAGTAACGGTTGTATCATTGATCAATGAAGTGATACTTGAATCGCGGGGCCTAAACGGCTCGTAGTATCCGACTGCATCTCGCTTTTTGACCGTATTGGCAGGGAGGATGTCTACCGTTCCGTCTTCCATGGGTCGCGCAGCTATCATGCCTTTATTCGGAGAAATCATTCCTGCTCCCAGGCCAAAATAAGCAAAGCTATCCGCAGATACTATAATTCTTCGTTTGCTTAGTTCTACACATGCCTTCCATCCTGGGATAAACAGAGTCAGCTTTGCTTCCCTAAGACTATATCTAGAGTACAAAATAATACGTTGGATCTTGAAGATATACTCGAGCTTTTTAGGAGGCTTTTTGTTGGAGATATATCTTCAAGATCCTGAATTAGATTAGAACAAGAGGAAAGAGTCTCTATTATGTTACCAGATCCATGATCCACAGTGGCATTAGTCGAGATGGCGTGCGTCAATTCGTGAAGTAAAAGAGTATCAAATAATTTTAACATGTCCATTTGTAGTGTCGTACCTAAGTCTAGCTTTCCCTCTGACAAGGCTCGCATCATTTGGGATGGTACGTCTCCCAAGGTTTTAAATGAAGATTTCTGTGACTGTTCTAAATACCAAGGACATAGTTGAATCGCTGAAGGTCGAGTCGGTTGTTTCTTCAGTGTCCAGGCCTGAGATGAAGTTAGTACTTGAGATGGTATTATTGTTAGTCGTTAAGTTACTCACCTTGGTTGTTGAATTCTCAGCGGATTTATCGCATGCGGCAATGAAAGTCAAATTAAGGGGAACATCAACCTTCATGAGACTATCGCAAGTAACATTAGGCTGCAGGCGCCCTAAGCAGTCTCTGTTTTTGGAGCTATCTTTTTGGATGTTGAAACGCTTATAATCGCAGAAGAGTATAAGTTTATTAGTGCCTTGACGCCAATATGTTGATGGATCTGAATTTGCTTCAGGATCCCCATTATTGGTATTAAACTTCAGGACCGATTCAAATGTTGCATTCACAGTGGCCCACGGATCCTTCTTGGGGTCGGAGGGCAGCACTGCATCAAGGAACAAGTACTCTAAAAGGTCTTGCTGGGCAATCACCTCAGGTGTATCTGCATCAGGCTCGGTTTTGAGAATATCGTGTGCCGCCTGAGCGAGATCAAAAGCACTTTTCATTCCCGTCGTAATCATATCTGTATATGCCGCACAAGAACTATCCAAGATATAGCCATGGCTAACAGCGAAAAGGCTCAATGGCAGGGCAAGACTAAGTCTCATGATTGAACAAAAAGAGCGTGTGATTTCGAAAGCTCGACGACTGCACCAAAGACCAAAAAATGAAGAATTTTCAATAAACAGAAGTGAAGAAATTTAAGAGTATTTGCGCCTCGACTTATATCAAGCTCGGGTAGATGGCTTGCCTCTTAGAAAGCCGACATTGCGGAGCGACCCGCACCATGGTTTGTTCAATCCTCCTTTCAGTTCAAGGATCGCCGATAAAAATATACAAAGCTTTTAGTTGTACGTAGCTGTTATAGCGGAAATTGTGTCGAAAGGTTTTGGTGGACCTTGGAGGAGCATCGCTAAGTAATAGTCGGTCTTCCTTCTTAGCTCCCCGCCGACTGTGGTACCCGGTCATGACAGGACTTTCATGCTTGATGCACGGATCCTCACGCTCCTGGCTTTAAAGAGCTGGATTGCTACACAATGCAAAGCTGAATAGCTTCAATGCAAGCACCCCTCGCGCTTGGGGGACCAATTGTGTGTATGCGGATGTTGAAGGTGGACCCGAGGCCCCATAATAAGCGATGGATGTTTTATTTACTACCTAGGTAGGTAAAATCCTAACAGGAAAGGGGCTTCGCTTTTATACTCCGGACGGCCGCCTAAGCTGAAGGATTCTATTCCTCCCCTTTTACGCATCGGTGTTAGTATCGGTGTTAGTGTTGGTGTCGTCGTCGGTACTATCAGTATTAGTACTAGTATCGGTATCTGTGTAACAATCTATTTTAGGCTACTTCTTATCCCGAATCTAAGTAACCAGGATATCAGACATCTGCCAGCCTTTTCAGTATATATTATAGCATTTACTCGATATAAATAATTATATATCTAAAGGATGATTTATCTAAAATTATCAAATGAAAAAAGAATTAAGATTGCTAACAGCTGTTGCCATCCTACATGACCCTGGTGGTTTCGAGTTAGTTGGACCGCAAGAAACTGCACGAAAGGCTTTATACTTGTTACTGAAGAGCTTATAGGTCTTGGAGAGACAGGTTTATTTCTGAGTCTGGAGGCACCCTTGGAGAAGATTACCGTTCAGCAGGTCTTACAACATTTAATACTGTATGAACAAGATGCAATTGCGAGAGTTGCCCAATGTTTAACC
Source organism: Lachnellula arida (assembly GCA_007821475.1). NCBI lineage: Eukaryota > Fungi > Ascomycota > Leotiomycetes > Helotiales > Lachnaceae > Lachnellula > Lachnellula arida. The sequence goes on from QGMF01000119.1 coordinate 48,482, forward strand.
TTGGAGGTGGAGAGTGTCGAGAGATTCAGTCTGTTGAAAGACGCAAATCATAGCAATGGCTGCATAAGTATGCAGGCGGAACGAGGCGAGTTTCTAGATGTCTTATAGCGGTCTCCTAATAGATATATCTATCTAATAAATGGAACTCTAAGCTGTTTCTTTGGCCGTTTCTTCTTCTCTAGTTTACCTTTCTCCAATCTCGCTGAAATACCTTTCTAAAACCCATTCCACCTCCTGAAGCAGCTTCTTCCGATCTGCTATAATCGTTGCTTTTCTCTCATCTACTAACCCCTCAAGCCCCTCTCGCGATAGATTGTCGGATACAACATGCAAGTATCCAAACAACACGCCCCTCTCTATACTTACGCGCGCCATGTGCCCGATTTCGGGGTCAACCCAGTCCGCCTTGGTTTTCCAGTCTCGTGCCCACTCCTTGGTCTCACACAACGACGTGGCAACAGTACAATGCACACCGTTCACCACTATACGTGATCCCTGCACCGCCCTATCAAGCACACTCTCCCATTCCACCATTCCGCCGTCGTGGAACTTGCTGCAAGAACCTGTTGCCAAGACTGAATTCGGTACATGTCTCTCGTCCAGCGTTCCCAGCTTCCCTATATAGATGGCCTCTCGTACGCCACTTAGCTCACTCAGGGAGCGAATCAGCTGTCCGCCAATGTCCCCCCAATAGCACGCTGTGCATCCAACAAATGCTACTATCCGCCCGTTCTGTAACTTGCGTTTCTTCCATGCAAAGAGAGGGGGCTCTCCCGCTCCGCTATGAGTTGCGGTTGCGGTTTCCCAATCCCCAGTACCCGTAGAGTTGGGTAGCGAGTCCACATAACCTACTATGGCAATATCAACAGGGCCTAGGTGACGAAGATTCGAGTTGGCAAAAAGAGTGACAGAGGCATCTGCCGGAGGGAGTCGATAATGCACTGTTGGGATGCGGGTTCCGGCAAAGGCCTTTGATGCCACGTAGGTGGCAATCAGCGCGGCGTAATGTTCAACGTATGCATGGCCTGGAATGACACTGAGTTGCAGAATATTTCCCTCTGGTGCATAGACAACTCTCGCGGTTGGGCGTTGCCAGTTGAACGGTTTGTCGGCCTTTTCATTTCCGGTTATGATATCTGTTGGAGAGCGTGTATGGGCTCCGATGACGAGGATAGATGCAAAGGTATTTGTTTGGATGGCAGTGTGGATCTTTGGGATCACATAACGCATAAGCTTGGATCCCATGGTATGCGTGAGTGGGTCGGCGGCGATACGTTGGCAGACCTGAATAGAAATCAATACAACTCCTGCTCCATAATATAAACCACATATTTCCAATCAGCCCGAGACCACAATTGAGTCTCGGGGAATCCTCAAACTTCCAAAGCTGGTAACCTTTCACAGTTGTCCACAAGTGAAAGCTAGATGACTAAAAGACATGTATGGAGTTAAGTAATAACTTACCGTTGAGGCAAGAATTACTTGATCATCTGGAACCCTGTCCAAGGTGAGGGGCATGAGCTGGGTTGGTAAGAGCGAATAAGGTGTCGCAAAGGTGGTGGCCATCTTGACTGCCTTTTCTTCGTGGGTTTCTTGTGGTAACGTGGCAAGGTTTTGGGCTACACAAAAAATTAATAGATGCTGTAAAGGTGATAAAAAGTAATCTTAAATATGATCTAGCATAAAGAACGCTCAAGGAAGTGTGTACAGCAAGGTCATGTATCATCTAGGTCATACAGAATATAAGCGCAAATATCTAGGAGTAGCTCTGAACATATATAGACACGTTTAGAAGCTGAGCAGCAAGGATTTACTATGACTTACTGTGTCACAGGTCAAACTATTCAGCCAAGAAATCTATAGCAGGGGGTTTAGGACTGATGGTAAGCGCACCAAAAGCAAGGCCCCCTTTGCCCTGGTCTTCTTGGCAGAATAGTTACGCCTGCGACGAATTAAATTCGTTAAACTCTGTCCGGAAGCAAGAGGCTGCATTGATACTGTACGTAACATGCTTGGCTGACAGCTGCAGCGCTTTAGCCCGCCATTCCTTTCGCATGCCACCCCATAGGCTGCTAGGCATAGCACAGTCCTAGGGTATAAGGCTATGGAAAGGCTAGCCAAGGGAAGGATACAGGCCTCGGACCTCTCCTTCCTCAACAAAGGCTCTTACTTTGCCCACAATCGTAAACACAGGGCGAGCGAGCAAATGAAATTCCTGCGCTATAGGAATTTACGGGAACTAACAAGTATCTTCGCCATATATAGTGGTACTGTGCTCAGATACAAGAGCTTCTGGCCAATTATTTATGTAGGAGCCTAAGTTTTGTGGGGCTTGAAGGATCAATAACATTCAAGAGGAAGCGGGTGAAAGGTGGGGGTGGTTGGCGGGGTAAGTGGGGATAGAACAAGTAAGCATGCGCCGTATACCATAAAGTTGCTTCGATAATCATAGAATCAATGTATGATTCCAATAGCACCCCACGCAAGGTTGCATGAAGAGGGATACCGGACAGGGTTAAGCAGCATCAGAGAGAATTAGGAAGGCTTGAAAAGGAGTAGAAGCGGCAGAGCGTTGTTCATGATGATAAGATGCCAAGATTACGAACTGACCACTTAAAAGGAACAATCATGTCATGTTTTCCCGGGGATTGCGTATATACCCGCATAGCACATATACACTGAAGAGTTATTCGACCCCAGAGGGTAATACGCTAGTAAGCTTATAGGTCGCATGATATCTGATTTTACGCATTCTTTAAACAGCTAACTAGATCCTTTGATTATAATCTATCCTTATACTAACTTCATACCGTTACAAATAACTAGTATATTCTTTACGTGTTGAATAGAGCTGCTATCTCTACGTAAAAGTGCAATTAAATTACTCAAATCCCGCCTTGAATACGACGATCAACTACCTTGACTGATAATCAAACGCCCCTTTCATCCCATGGGGGAATGGATGGATTTACAGTGCAAGTGATGAAATGGAGGAGTTGGTAATAGAAAACCCAAGGCCAATTCAAGTCCACGACTAGAGTTGATTCAAGTTGAAATTAGACTTAAAATTCTTGAATATCCAACTAGATCTAAAAGGCCCTTTCATACTTAAGATCTAGTGGATTCGGAACTATTAAACTTATATATCTTCATTTAGGTAATAAGTTACGCTTGTCTACGTCTCATATACGTTAGAACTCGTCACTTTATTAGAAAGTTAAACTAAGACTCGAGTTATTACTAGCTCGTCAGATTAGTTTCATAAGTTATGGTTTCTTAATTTGGCTAGATTCTGCTAAAGTTGGGATCCAAATGCGGATTTGGTTGTATATCTTAAATGAGCTAAGTCGGAGTTTGATCTGGACTTGTCCTGTCTAGTTTTGAAGTGTTAGGGTACTAAATGTCCATGCAGGTAACAGCTCTGATAAAGATTCACCATTCAAGAGAAGACTTTATTAAAAAATTGCATTATTGTTTATTAGTTACTACCTTTTTTAAGACGTAGGGAAAGGTAAATACCGATGAGTCCTCGCCACGAGTTCCGCATAATCCCTCTCATCCTCACACGTCAAGACCCCATGCCTAACAAGAAAATCAATCAGCACCATGACACACATCGGCTTAAACTCCCCCTCAACAATACTCCTCTTAACCTCGACTGCGGTCATCAGACGAAACTCCTCCACCTCGTCATCTGCAGGCCGTAATTCCACCTCCCCACCAACCTCCATATCATACACGTACTTCAATGACGGTGCCAGCACTCCCTTCCCGCCATCCTTAGCACTAAACTCCGTGACGCATCCCACAGCCTTTGCACATCGTCGCATCAGCTCCTCCGGTAGACTAGCCTCCTCAGCCGCCTCCTTGAGCAGACAAGCAAACGGCTGCATCCCGGCCGGCACGCCCCCCGCAATGCTGTTATCCAGCTTTCCCGGAGCAACCTTTAGGCTCGAGGAGCGTTTAGGGACCCAGATCAGCAGCTCGGATCCGTCCCGGGATCGCGTAAACACTGTCATGTGCACACCAGTCGTGGTGATACCCAGCAGGTGGGCTCCCGCTCGCTCGATCCTGATATCTGACCTAGCTCCCAGGACGCGAAATTCCTCGTTGCGCCATCCGGTTAGACAAGGAAAAATATTCCGATCACGCGTGGTTTGGAGTAGAGTTGCGATGGCTTTGTTAGCAGTAGCCGGTGAGTCGGCGAGCAGCTGGATACGCTTGGGTACGCTGCGGGCGTCGAGGTGGAAATCTGAGGTCCAAGGCATGGTCTCAGCTACGAAGTTGGAAATGTAGCCGTGGGGCCGTAGATCGTCGGGAAGATAGAATCGCCACAGGCCATTGGTATATTGATCGTAGTCGGTGGAGCCATGGTAGGGAAAACTATCGATCTCGTTGACGATGTCTAAGAGAGTTTTCATGGTTAAATTCTGGATTATGAATCCCTGCGCAGATTCGATTGCAAAAGTGGAGGATGGTAGGTGTAACAGCACTACTAAAGGGGGATCTCCAAGATCGCTTGATATGTCTGTACTGTATTGTACGAAGAGACTCAACTAAGGAGGGAAGCTATTGAAGGAGGGGGAAGCCCTCCTTTATATACTAGAAGACCCTGCCGAGCTAGTCCGTAGGAAGCTAGATACTTGCTAGGCAGCGTATGAATAGCATCAAGTATGTGAATAAACACACACTTGACAGGTGAATGGAGCGCTGTCACAGTAGGAGGCTGGCTGGCTAAATGGTCGTGGGTGCGAACGGTCCAAGTGGTCTAAAAACAGTAACGAAACAGTAATTACAGTACATTAACAAGATATTTATGTGATACCCACCCAACAAAGCAACAAATCCCGCATAGGTGAGTAAACTCGGAAACCACTCAGCTGTTTTATAACAGACAATAATACAGATTGAGATTTATGTTCTATCTTACTCCCAACACCTATGATACACTCCACCTATTAAACATCTACACCACAAACCCCACCAACTTATCATCCTTCGGATCTTTCACTGTCTCCTCGCACCTCCCACACAAACTCTCCTCCTCCGCCACGAACCGCCAGCACCGAGGGCATTTCTCCGCTTTGGGCGGGACGATCGTAACAGTGGCCTTTTCGCCCAGGATGGAGAAGGTGGAGGAGAATGCCCAGACGGGGTGGGGTTGTAACGATGTGGAGGTTTCTCGTGGTGGTTGTATGGAATTCGAAGGCTCTGCTGCTGGGACGAGTTTTGCGGGATTTGGGGATGCTTCGTCCGCTAGTTCCATTTCTGCCTCGTTCTCTGCGGCCTTTTCTTGGACCAGCTGAACAGATGACACAACAAAAATACTGGCTAGCTCCTCCCTATATCTCTCAAAAACCTCCAGTAGTCTCGGTGGCAAAGTAAGCACAACACTCGATTCTAGACTCGAACCAATCAACTTCCTCCCCCTCGCCTCCTCCTGCGCTGTCTTGATCGCCGTATTCGCCGCCAACAAAACCGGAACCTCATCTCTAATCTCGAGCTCAGCCACATCACAGCGTTCTGCATCAAAGACCGGTTCTGTGAGCGGGCGAAGAGACGGATGGGTTTGTGAGCTGGCTTTCATCCACTGCGGTCTATAATCCCACGCTTCTTCAACGAGATTCGGCGTAATAGGAGCCAGCATTTTCAGAAGGCCGTGGAAAATCTCCTCCAAAACACCCCCGCCATCACCGCAATACAGTCTATCTTTCATAGCCTCAAGATAAAACGCCGACAAATCGGTATTGATCCACCTATTAATCGCATTAACCGCTTTATAGAACTCGTAGTTCTGGTACGCGGTCTGCACTTCGTACATTACGACTTGTAGTTGGACGAGGGCAATTTGGTCGAGTTTAGTGACTGGGGAGGTGCGGATGAGGGGTGTTTGCATGGAGCCTAGGAGCATCTTGATGATCATGCGGTATTTGAGGAGCGCAGATTGGTTAAATTTGAGGACGGGCGTGCCGATTAGTACGTCGCGCGTGTAGTCGCTGCTGGCTACCCAGAGGCGGAGGGCGTCGGCTCCCATGGCTTGGTGAACTGCGATTTTGGAGTTACGCGCTTTGTACTGTGATTGATTAGCTTTTGATTCTTGAAAATGGGAGATTTCATACTGGAGGAAGTAATGTCCCATCCATGATCTGGCTAGGGGCAATGGTATTTCCGATAGACTTGGACATTTTCTTGCCTTTTTGATCGAGGGTAAAACCATGGGTAATCAGAGTCTTAAATGGAGCACCAATTCGACCAGAAGCACTGGTATGGGTCAACAGACTCGACTGAAACCAGCCTCTATGCTGGTCCGAACCTTCAAGATAAACGTCTGCTTGTTCCTGTGTTTGGGTCCAACTAGTGCCGCTGTCAAACCATACATCCATTGTGTCCTTGCCTCTTCTGTAGGTGCCCTTTAAACCGGAAACGACCCAAGCAGGGTCGTCCGTAGCATCAGTCCACCATGCATCAATTCCCCTCTCGTCAATCACACCAATGATGTGAGCCACGCTTTCATCAGTGAGGACCGCGATTCCATCTTCATCATACAGTGCAGGAATCGGAACACCCCAAGCACGCTGTCTAGAGATACACCATTCACTTCTTCCCTTCACAAAGCTTTCCAGCCTCGCCTTTCCCTTCTCCGGTAAGAAGTTGACATCCTGCAGAGCTTCCAGGGCTTGCTTTTTGACGTTACCAACATCCGCAAACCACTGCTCTGTAGCTCTTGTAATGACTGGAAGTTTCGTCCGCCAGTCATAGGGATATTTGTGCTTGTACTTATGTGTGGCAAGCACATTGTTCCCCAGGAGCTCTAAAACCGCCTTGCCACCAGCCCCTAACACTGGTTTTCCCTCCAAAGCCTGGGGATCATCAGGGAGTGCGGCTGAAGTGAAGCACCCCACGTCGTTCACAGGGGCCGCAGCTTCAATGCCCAACCGCGTACAAACGTCATAGTCATCCATACCATGGCCAGGAGCGAGATGGACCACACCAGTGCCAGAGTCGGCCGAGACGAAGTCTGCGTGAATCACAGGCTGTTCCACTGCTTCTTTGCCTCGGAGGCTGTTGATATAAGTTGCTCCCTCCAGCTCCTTCCCGAGAAACGGCCAAACAGCGAGTGGTAGCTCTTGGTTCAGCGTCTTCGTGAGCTCCGGAACTCTGGATTGAGCTATAATCAAACCGTTCTCGCCACTCTTCACAACCACGTATTCTAGGTCTGAGTGCACAGCAATAGCTCTATTCGCCGGCAGTGTCCACGGCGTAGTCGTCCAAACAACCGCATAAAGATTCTTCACCTGCATGTCCCCCATCTTCTCCCTCAACCCCGCCGGCACGCTCGTAACCTTGAACTGCACAAAAGCAGCCGTAGAAACATGATCAACCTTGTACTCGAGCTCCGCCTCCGCCAATGCCGTTCTCGAGGACGGGGACCAGTAGACGGGCTTATATCTCCTGAAAATGAGTCCCTTCTTCGCCATCGCTCTAAAAACATTCAGCTGCCGAATTTCAAACCCCTTATCCATAGTCCTCCACGCGTTATCCCAATCCCCCATTACCCCCCATTCTTTAAACCCCTTCTTCTGTTCCTCCACCGTCGTTTCGGCCAAGTCCCTCGCAAATCTTCGGACGGCTACCGCGTCCATGGTGTGTTCGCCATGCTCGCGCTGTTTCTCGAGGGCTTTGATCTCGATAGGAAGCCCGTGGCAATCCCAACCCGGAACGTATGTAACGCGCGACCCGCCTTGGATTTTGGTGCGCAGGATTAGGTCTTTGAGGATTTTGTTCAGGGCGTGCCCGATGTGTAGACTGCCGTTTGCGTACGGGGGGCCATCGTGAAGGACGAAGGGGGTTTGGGCAGCGCGCTCACGGCGCTGCCAGGTGTAGAGGTCATCGGTACATGCTTTCAAGTATCTGTCTCTGTCTGCGGGCAGAGGTCGAGGACTATAGTAAACGCAACATCAGATGGCAATTGAGAGGGAATTGGGAGTGGGATTGTTACGGAAATGCAGATTTGGGTAGTCTTAGAGTCGATGACCATGAGCCTGGTGGACGTACGGGCATGGTCGTGGGCCCTGGAGCTGGCGCATTTTCTGAAGTGTCTGTATTTGCAGGTTCGGGCATCTTTTTTTCTGCGTGACACGCGATCACGAGGCAAGCACGGACAAATTCTGTCTTTGTATACTGCTTCATACAGTACAGCCCGAATTTGAGGATAGACACTTTAAAAGTGAGAAGCACAAAACTATATGACTCAGTGGGTTGTACTATCTTTATTCTGGTATCTTGTGAGTCACTCCTTCCTTGCAAATGCAACGCCAAATCCAAACCCGCATCTCCAGCCCCAAAACACCACTCAGCAATGCAAAGACCTACCCACCCATTCTAGGAATAAAATCAAAATACCGTGACTCCACTAACTGTACCGTTCTTCAGTACCTCAAAGACCAAACCAGGGAATCCAAAAAGTGTAGTGTTGCCTAAGCCTTTAACATCTTCAGCCCCAAGACCAGCAATATCGCTTCTCCGCCCCCCAACACTCTCTTCCCATCCACCTAGTAACTCAACACTGCTACCAGGACTATCTCCCCAGTCTCGGTTTAACACCATTCCACGCTGACGAGCCTTCGCTTCCTCGGCATTCTTGTAGATGCTCTTCCATTCCTCGTGTAACCTGTTCTCGATATCCTTGAACGGAGTCTCTGAATTGACAATGTCCTTCCCTTTGCCAGGTTTCAAGTACTGAATTTCCCAGCGGCATCGTCTATGTCGGTTGAAGGGATATGAACCAGGAACATTACCATGGAGAACTAATTTCGAGGCAACAAAACGAGAAGATGCATCGGTAGGGACTATATTATCAAATTCGTGCTCGTGACTAGCTCCCTGTTTCGAAGGCGGACGCTGGGATGGTAAAGTGGGAGTTGAGAGTAGAACATCAAAGCCATGGTAAAAGTAATTGTAAAAGCACTCTCCGGATACACTTCCTGCGACCTCACCTTCTTCGTTCTCATCGTCTGAGTCATCAGTCGCGGTATGCGCTGATGACTGATCTGTGTCCGTCGAATCATCTTGAAGCCTCAAATCATTCGGATCCGGGCGATTGTAGGTTCCTGTGTTTTGCCGGGGTTTGTGGATGGACATGCGTTGGTCATTCTTCCGATAGATGGCATCAGGGGGGCCTAGTTCCGCTACGAGCTCCTGTGGTGAGGTATAACCTAGCTGAATCCAGAGTGGGCCATGTCCTCTAGATCGCAGAAGCTCTAGGCGTCCTTCTCCGTGTATCTTCACAAGCCGTACTTCGGCTGGAACTGATTCCTTCCCCTTTATAATTGCCGCAAACGTGTCTAGCGGGTCCATAGTCATTGTGAACAAACGTTCTCGCGCATCTGGCCATGAATCCCCAGCGAAGATTGCCATGGATGCCGCGGGATGGCTGGCAGATGAGGAAAGAAGTGACACCACATCTTTGCCAGGCGACCAAGACGACGAGTGCATCGGAAAGGAGAATGCCAGTCCCGGATATGATAGCACATAGAGTCCCATTGCGGTCTCATCGCTGGCTTCCGGCTCCACGTATTCGCCCGGGAACGTTGGTCCCAATAAGTTCTGATAGATATGCCGATACGTAGGACCGCTCTGCAATGGCGCCGCCGGGATACTTGCTGCAGGCCGCAAGACATCTCTGTCGTTGTATGTAAGGTGGCTTTTGGTGAAGTCCAACACTTCGATCAGTCGCAAGCGCTGTTCAGGCCCATCGAATCGCAAACGGATACCGTTGGCAGCAAGGCTGAGAATAACGGGATCTTTGACGGGCGCGGTGTGTTCGTATGTGAGATCTAGCTTGGGAAAACGCTGAGGTTCAGCTTTCAGTCGTGTGAGGATATCGTGGAGGGTAGCTCCCAGTACTAGATTATGTGTTAAATGAGCATATGAGGATTCAGACAGGGGGTTTCGAACCTAAGAAGCCCAAAGCCTGTCCCGGACGGACTTGGGCAGTGAAAAGAGACATTCTGGGTACATTTGTTGTAGGAAAAGTGGTAGTGGTCTTTGAAGTCAGGGAAGTGAAGCTGTTTGGTCTGTCTCGTCATGTGGAGGGGTACTGTAGCAGCTCAACTCAAAAGCGGCATTCAATAACTGAGCTCTACAATCACTTATCTCACTATTTTTCAGATGATAAAAACTCGGAAAAGTATCGATATATTCCACTTGAGGTATTACAGTTCTATGGAATACTCAAATCTCATAAAATTGTTTGATATTATCATACATCTTCAGCTGAGACATGGATTGACAGAATGTTGCCGCTTTCACAAAATGGCCGTTGCCATCGTAGCAACCGCGGCCGCTTTTCCGTCGCTTCCTGATTTGCATGGAACATCACATCAACACTCAACTTTGCACTTTGCAGCTCACAAACACCACAGCTTTCTTGTTAAATTCCCATCGCATCGCATCGCATTCTTCACCCAACGTTGGATAATACAAATCCTCGAGCATTAATTACACGCTTGTGCAACACCAGATTTGAACGAACACTTCACTGAATCGCGCTTCAATCAGCAACGCGCCCACCCTCACGGGATTATTCTACCTATCAATAAGCAGTCACCATTGTATGGCAGGACTCCCTCGGCCGGCAACTGTCGCGCCTTCTCGAAAGCGCAGTATGCGTCCACCAGTAGTAAGGCCTTCGGCGGCCAGATCACAATCCGCAGCCCCTCCCGGATCTCGAATAGACAGGTCTGGCGCAGCATCACCCGCAGAGTCGATTGCCTCGATAGCCACCAGCCGTGGCGGCACCAAGCGTAAGGAACGGGACTTCGATCATGATGAAGAAGAGACAAATATAAATGTCGTGGTGCGATGTAGAGGGCGCAACGAGCGCGAAGTTCGCGAGAACAGCGGAGTGGTAGTGTCAACAGACGGAGCAAAGGGAAAGAGTCTGGAGCTCTCCATGGGACCAAGCGCACTCAGCAATAAAACATACCACTTCGACAAGGTTTTTTCTTCTGCCGCGGACCAAGCTATGATCTACGATGATGTTGTAACTCCCATTTTAGATGAAGTACGTTTAGCACTGGGAACACATTTGTTTACTTGCACTGACACCTTGTAGATGCTTGCAGGCTACAACTGCACCATATTCGCATACGGACAAACAGGTACCGGCAAAACATACACTATGTCTGGAGATATGAACGAGACATTTGGAATGCTCTCTGATGCAGCAGGGATAATTCCTCGTGCCCTTCATTCTCTGTTCCGCAAATTGGAGATTGACGATGCGGAATGCTCTGTCAAATGCTCATTCATCGAGCTATACAACGAAGAACTTCGCGATCTGATTTCCCCAGACGATGTTGCCAAGCTCAAGATATATGACGACAACAGCAAAAAGGGCCACTCGAGTACGATTGTCCAGGGCATGGAAGAATCCCATATCAAGAGCGCAACCGAAGGAATCAAGCTTCTCCAAGCAGGAAGTCACAAGCGCCAAGTTGCAGCAACTAAATGTAATGATCTGAGTAGTCGAAGTCACACGGTGTTCACAGTGACAGCGTATGTCAAGAGGACTGCTGAGAATGGCGAGGACTATGTCAGCGCAGGGAAGCTCAATCTTGTCGATTTAGCAGGTAGCGAGAACATTCAACGAAGTGGTGCGGAAAACAAGAGAGCAGCTGAGGCGGGCCTGATTAATAAGAGTTTGTTGACTCTAGGCCGCGTGATCAATGCCTTGGTCGATCGAAGTATGCATATCCCATATCGCGAGTCGAAACTCACCCGACTACTACAAGACTCGCTTGGTGGACGGACAAAGACTTGCATCATTGCTACAGTATCTCCCGCGAAAAGCAATCTGGAGGAAACGATCTCGACACTGGACTATGCATTCCGAGCAAAGAACATCCGGAATAAACCTCAGGTCAACCAAATGATCAACAAGAAAACTCTCTTAAAGGAGTTTACCTTGGAAATTGAAAGGCTCAAGGGCGAGCTGATCGCAACCCGGCAGCGTAATGGCGTTTATTTGTCGAATGAGAGTTATGAGGAGATGACAGTTGAGAGCGAATCGCGACGCATTCTCTCTGAGGAACAAGGGGCCAAGATCGAAACAATGGAGATCAATCTACGTAATAAAGTCCAGGAACTCTATGCTCTGACTTCAAATTTCATGACTCTGAAGAAGGAAAACGATGGGACGAAATTGGTCCTTGATGAGACGCAAGGTGTTCTAGAGCAGACTGAGTTGGTCCTGGAGAACACCCGTCAAAATCTGGCCGAGGAGACCGTGCTCCGCAAAGCACATGAAGAAACAGAAGATCAACTCAACACCGTTGGCACTGAGCTCTTATCCACTCTAGGCAAGACAGTCCATGATGTAGACGAACTTCACTACAAGAACAGACGGAAATCGGATCTCCAGTCGCTAAACAGAAACACATGGAACTTGTCGCGAGCACAAGTGTCGGAAGTCACCAGTATGGTCGAATCGAGAGTTGACGAGTTCCGCTCTCAACAGCAAGAGTTAATGGCATCTGTGTCCACCAGAATGCAATCCTTCGTCCAGGGCGAGCTAGAGAAGCTGTCTAATACTCAGGCCTTCCTCGAAGAGAACGTATCTGCTTTCGAAGCATCCGAGAAGGAAGTCTCCCAACAAACGGAGTCATCCAAGGAGGAGATGGATACAGTGCTTGAAGAGATTAAGACACTCCGAGAAGATGTCAAGACCCGAGTTGGACAAGGCCTTCAAGGCATGTCTCTTGCCGCGGAACGTATTTCAGCAGAAGTTGTCAGTGAGCTTGGCACTTTCCACACCCAGCTTCATACATCCTACAGCTCGCTTGGCCGCGACTTCAAGGGCTTGTTTGAAGACTTACTCAAACACGTCAATGCTCAAAAAGCCGAAGCAAATGAACTACGAATGCAGTTAACTACAGCGAGCGAGCTTGCTATGCAGTCCAACGCTGCGGTCGCTTCACGGCTAGATGAAGTTCTCAAGGAGGAGCGAGACCAAGCCGCTCTTGACCGCCAAAACTTGCTATCACAAATCACAAGTCTTGTTATGACTCAGGGGGAGACGCAAGACGCACGCCTGGGTGCCAAGATTGAACTTGTCCGTAAAGATGTTACGTCTTCGAAGGATATCTTTGAGGCGTCACAGACGCAATACAGCAAGGGAATGGATGCCTGGAACGAAAAAGAAGGCAAGCTCGTGGATGATATTCTCAAATCACGAGAAACGCTGAAAAGTAAACTGAAAGAAGACTGGCAGGTAAGAAGCACACATTCCTGGTAATGCGAATTGAACTAACATGGTTTTAGGCTGCCAACAAGCATAACTCATCTCTTCAACTCGCTACGAATTCAGTTCATGATGAGACAGTTCGTATTGTTGACGAACAAATGAAAGATATCGATACCCAGATGCAAGCCCTCGATGACTTTGTTACTCGCGCGCGATCTCAAAATACCAAACATCACGATGATCATGTCCGATCACTGGGCGGACTCTCTGCTACTGTCAAGTCCTCGTATGGCAACATCGGCACTCACTTTACCTCGACCTACGAACGAGTCCAAGACCTGGGTGACGAGATGTCAATAAAGACAAATGCACTTGAAGACTCTCTCGCACCTTTGGATTCAATCCTGCAGCAACCCCTCATCGATCTCCGATCAAAGATCGCAGAAACAACCATGCAGGAATACCAACCAACAGGCGAGACGCCCCAGAAAGTCCAATACCAATATCCAACAGAGCTACCTAGGACACAACCTCACGAGAACTTACTTGCAGCCCTTCGTCGCCCTGCAAGCGCAAGCCCCAGCAAACCGCAAATGGTCCCCGTTATCTTCAACGACGCCATGGACGATAATACCACAATCACAACCACCATACCGCTCTTCTCTCAGTCTATGTCAAAATCAACTGATACCCGACCGGTTACTGCAGGCGGTCTGCGCGAAATAGACGTAAACACCCACACTTTAAATCTCGACCTCCAAAGCGTCTCGAGTTCCGGTAATGCGGGCGACATCACAAAAGAAGCGCTTCCAATCTTCAATAGAAGTCTCAGTGGTAGGTTACCTGTCCTAAGGAGCGGTAAGAAGAGCGCGAATGCGAGTGTGCATGTCGTGCCGGCTGAGGGGAGGGAGAATAGCGCAGTCCCGATGCTAGCGCAGCAGAGTACCGGTCGCAGAAGAAGTCCAAGGACGGGATGAGATGGAACTAGTGGGGCTTGTTATCTTGTACTTGTTCAAGGCTGTGGCTTTTGTCCGGGTTTTTACCGTCGGTTTAAGGTTTGGAGTCTGGCGCCCGATCATCTGATCGGTGAGGATGGGATGCGTGTTTTCTTCAGCCGCCGGCAACTGGGGTAGTTTTGTTGGTTTAGGGTAGGGTTTTGACGCGAGTCAGGTAGAAGAAAGAATCTTTTTTCACTAAACTCGGCTTCTTTCGCATAAGTATGCATGCATTACAAGTATTAACAGAGATCTACACCACTACTGTACGATATATTTCCCCGCATCAATCGCGACAGGGAGGCACCGATAACGGGATTTTGAAAAGTACGGTACGGGTAGGACTCTGCTGCAGATGATGCGGTGAGGGCACAAGGGGATCGGCATCGAGATATTTGATGTGCATCTGCATCTGCGTTAGCATCTCGATTGGAGGGGATGACCTCTCCGATGAAGTACAAGCATAGGCTTGACTGTCAATGTGTACAGATAACCTTTGAGTTAGCGCGATACCGAGATTCGAGTGCGGGTGAGGGGGAGGGGGACGGGGACGGAGGACTCGCCGTGGATGGAAAAAAAGTACCAGTACATGGCGGAATAGACAAGCGAGTTGTGGTGCCTTACTCCGTAATTCCGCCTTTCATTTAAGGGGTACCCCGTTTAAGGAGGTAGGTATAGCGGTGAACTATCAAACAACACAGAGCTGAAGAATACCCCCCTGTAGCGATCTCTGCCTGGGCCTGTCTAGGTAGGTAATTCTATTTGTTTCGGTATGATCATATGACCTTATACGGGCGGCTAAGATTAAGGACTTTGCAAAGGTAAGGTGTGTGTTTTTGCTCGGTAGTACTTTTGGCTTTGTGGCAGTACTTAACCGCTATACCTGCGTATTTTGTCCATGGAGGGGGGTGGTATTATGTATGGCAGGGGTTTGGGATAAAGGGGGGATATGGATATGGAATTGGATATGAATATGGATGTCAATATGGATATGGATGTGAATATGGATATGGATTCGGGATATTTTATGATTGGGTGTTTTTGTTTGCATGAGAGGATTTGTTCGTTGGTTGGTACGGAGTATTTGTGAGGTTGTGAGTGAGCGCGAGCATGGTTTGGTATGTTATGCCGCGTGGCGTGCATGACGTCGCATGGCATGGCATCGCATGACATGACATGTGGCGGTGATAGGGGTGGTTGATCAGGCTTT